>NMRB01000824.1:153042-168257 GCA_002633025.1 Notospermus geniculatus | reverse complement strand
ACATGGTTCATTGCATAACTTGACTACGTCACAGAGGCAATGTTTTGAGAGTTCTACACACTGCCACTCTTCTAACAACTTGACTAGGCCCTACCTTATCTTTGCAACCACAGGCCCCCCCCCCACACCTCCACATGAGAACACAAATACACCACCTATGTGCCTGGAATAGACCCCCGGTTGAAGAAGATCAGTTTGAAGTAGATTTGAAGTAGATACATCGACACTGGCTAAGGGACACTAAACACTCAAGAGGGATCTTGGGTCTATGAGAGGGATCTTGGGTCAATGATATGAAGTGTTAGAGAGAACACCCAGCCTCGAGCCCATCTCACACGAAGATGTAAGACAAGTATGGATTTAAACTGGTGTACGATTTATTCAAACTACCCAACTAGACACCATCCTGCACGACATATCACAGCACTTTTATCAGACAACACAAATTGTGGTACACAATACTACGGGCCGATCGTCTCCTTATGTATTGTTCGATCACCGCAACTAAAGAATTCAGGGGTGGATTTTACAAGGCTAACGGGACAGAATTCTAGCTGGGCTATCTCCCGTGTGCTGCAGCCAATCAAAACTGTCGTAACATCCAGCAGTGAGGAGCATTACTCCTCCTAATTGGCTGTTCCATCCGTGATTGGCCAGCTCACAGGTCAAGGCCAAACTTAGCGGCATCCACCCCCGAAATATCATGCAATATTCGAAAAGAGGAGAGAAATTAAGAGAAAAGACTCGTTAAAAGGACCACCTTTCAATGTGCCGCCCCCTGTGGAGAGAAATGTTAACAAGAGATTTTTAGCGATGTGACGGGTAGGCGAGATGAAAATTGATCTATGACACTGTCAAGCGCGAACACAGCTAAAACTTCGTAGCTTTGTCAACACACTATTCATAGTTTAATCGACACCTCTGACATTATCGCAGACAATGATGTGAATAAAGACCAGCAAATGCTTTTACTTGAATTTTGCAATACAAATGCACTATGCAATGCTGTACAAATCTGAAGTAAAAGCATTTGCTTGTCTTTATTCATATGACCCATTAGATAGACATACCAGGTACACAAATCTCTTTGAAGGACAGACTTTTTTAGCTGGCAGATAATCGACATTCATCATTTTTGAAATCAATTTGGAAGAATCGACATTGCTTAAGACAGTGTACGGGGTGTGCCACCCGACAAATTCAACAACATACTCTCATGATTTTTTCATTTAGAAGTCTACTCCGAAACTTTGGACAGGAACTTTGGAATTTCTTTAAGTGTACAGAAGGAGCGAAGAATCTTCATGACAGACTTACTGCTCTGATCATCACTGGTATCTGCCTCCACGATCCTGTTATCAAACCACATGTGGGCGACTGTCATCCTGTTCTGGGTTAGAGTACCAGTCTTGTCGGAACAGATGGTCGAGGTTGATCCAAGGGTCTCCACGGCTTCTAAGTTCTTGACGAGGCAGTTCTTGGAGGCCATACGCTTGGCAGTCAAGGTCAGACATACCTGAAATGGAAAATTGAGTTCGTTGAGAACCAAGTAGACACCATCCCATTGAAGCACTCCACAAATGAAGCATTTTTTTGTTTTTGTTTTTATGGGGCCGTTAATTTATTACCCAGTATGTTGCTCAGAGCGCTGTGATATGAAATCACTTGACATTCATACAGTAAGCAGAACGAATCACATTTCCTCATTGCAACGCTTCGCCCTGGGTTGAAATCAACAAACTCTCGAACACTGAACTCAAGAACAAGATTCAAGGTGGTGTGTATTTGTGACCCTCCGCTAAAAACCCAGTATTGAGTCACATGGAAAATGCGCCTAAACGTACTGACATGACACCAGGAGATAAAGAAATAGAATCACTCAGACTTCACAATAGACAGACAGTAGTGAAGTTGACAAATACGTTGGTCCCGACTTGCCAACCTCAGAGTGACTGATGACTGGTTTTGCAGTGGAGGGTCACATTTGTCAATTTCACTATTGTCTGTCTATTGTGTAGTCCGAGTGATTCTATTTCTATCTTTATCTCCTGGTGTCATGTCAGTACGTTGAGGCTCATTTTCCGTGCGACTTAACACTGGTTTTGTAGTGGAGAGTCACATTTAGAGCACACAACTTACCGTCACAGTGGCCAAAAGTCCCTCCGGTACGTTAGCCACGATAATACCAATCAAGAAGATGACGGCATCGAGCCAGTAATATCCAAGAATGAATGCGACAACGAAGAAGGAGACGCCAAGGAAAACAGCCACGGCCGTGATAAGGTGGATGAAATGGGCGATTTCACGAGCGATCGGTGTTTCACCCATCTCCAATCCGGAGGCCAAGTTTGCGATACGTCCCATGACGGTTCTGTCGCCTGTGCTGATGACGAGACCACGGCAGGTTCCTAGGAAATGAGAGAAGAATGCAATCACAAACTGAACGACAGCTCCTGAGCATGAACTCATCTGCCGACAGGTTTAAGCGGGGAATACCTTCTGTCAAAGTTCTCTACAAACCATTCGACATGAATTGGAAAGAATTTTGAAGAAAGATTCTTCAGACGGTTGATAGGAACAACTTTTCTTCAAATATTTTAAAATTAGTATCATGGGATGTGAGAAAACTTTGACAGAATATGCCATCTGCTGGACTCTGGGGCAGATGCAACTTCTTTCATATTGAGACGAAGGAAAGGGTCATTTGTATTGTAATACAGTGCTCCCTCGTTATTACAAATCCTTCGGGGTCCAAGGGTAAAGTTCGTACTAAAGAGGAGTTCGTAATAGCGAGGATTCATCCGTGGGGGCAGGAATTTTGGGAGCCAAGCGTTGGGTTTGTAATATCCCGGAGTTCGTAAAATCAAGGTTCGTAAGAGCGAGAGAGCACTGTATACTGTAGGAGGAAACAGTAGTCGAAGATGGCGATCACTTCCACCATGGGAGACATTGGTCAGTCTGTGAACTGACGTGACAACCCCAGAAGACGCACAGATGTGCCAGCTGAGAATAATCCCCTCTGACCAGTCCACTTTTCTTACCTTCCACAGCATTTGTGGAGAAGAAAGCCAAGTTCCTTGTCTCCAGTGGGTTGTCATTCGTGAAGTCAGGTGTCCTTGTTTGGGGTTCAGATTCTCCAGTCAAGGAGCTGTTGTCAACCTACAAATCACATTAAGAAGTTAGTTTTGTATTTGTATTAGATTTTTCCATCAAGGCCGAAGCCATAGCATTATTGACCCTGGTAAGTACGGAAGAGGCCATCTCAAGCTACTCATATTCCTCACTTGGATGGGTTTTTTTACATGCCCTTGCAAAGTAACAAGGTAGAAGGCACCACGACAGACATGAAGAGCTGGGAATGAAATCCCATTCAGCCTGGGCTGGATTCAAACCAGGACCTGCGATTTGCTGAGCAGACGTGATAACCACTTGGCTAGTAGGACTCCTCAAAGGAGTTGTTTAATCATTTCACTGCCACTGTCAACTGCAGTTCTGCCACCTTTTCTTACTCTAAAGTCCGGCGCAGCCTTCGCGTGACCCAATGGAATGCGGAAGTTGGCTGACCACAAATCTTATTCAATACACGACTCTTGAATAACCGATTGGACAGGGTGATCAAATTATACTCTGCTTCACTTTTACAAGCAAAAACGAAAATTACAGGCAGCATATCTCTTATGAGTCCTTTACTAGTGTGTAAACGCTGTAGAATGGCTGTAGAATGTATGAATTGCGAATAGACTGTAATAGTGCCCAGGCAGGCGATCGTCGTTGGTAACGCGGGGGTAGATGGTGCAATTAGGTAGCCACAAGCTGTTGTCAGATTTCGTATTTCCACATTCCATTGGGTCGCGCGAAGGTTGTGCTGGACTATATATTGGTCTTACAACCCATGCATACCTTGAATCCATGCGCAGAGATAACACGAATATCAGCTGGAACACGGTCACCAAACTTGACATCGATGATGTCGCCAACAACAAGCTCTTCCGCCCGGATGTTCAACTTCTCGCCGTTACGGATCACCAAGGCGAACTGAAGAAGGAGAAAGCAGACGTGAGATACGAGAAAGAAACAAATTGTAAACAGTGGCAATGTCAAGGTCACTACTATCTCAGTTTCTGAGGAAACTGAACTACATTCAAAGCTGAAGCAACTTCTACTCAATTACTGTATTGTTGTCAGATCAACTTCTATTCAATCACTGTATTCAATTCAATTACATGTACTATATTGTCGGATCAACTTCTATTCAATCATCTTCTATTCAATGAATGTATTGTCAGATCAACTTCTATACAATCACTGTATTGTCAAATCAACTTCTATTCAATGACTGTATTGTCAGATCAACTTCTATTCAATTACATGTACTGTATTGTCATATCAACTTCTATTCAATCACTGTATTGTCAGATTAACTTCTATTCAATCACTCTATTGTCAGATTAACTGTCAGATTATTACTCCATCATCTGGTTCAAGTTAACCAGCAGTTTTCATTTACTTTATCTTTCAAGGAATGAATTCAAAGTTTTTTCAAACAGGGTAAATCAGAAATGATTTGGTGCATTGGATTGGAGGCAGGGAATTTCAGCAGAAGTCCTCTTTCAAGAGAGTGTCCGAATTTTGCTGGAACTAGAGTATATTCCATTCCTTGAAAGTACAGGTTTCAAAGCCCGCAGAAAGCTTCAAATAAATTTTAGGCATGTTAGGTGTGTATTACTGTACAATACTGTTAACTTGTAGGCCCTATACCGAGTTATGTGTAAACTTATGTAAAATGTACAAGTCATCAATATTCGAAGGCAAATGTGTACATATATACAGTGAAAACATTATTGACATCCAACAACATGACTTACCTGATTAAAGGACCAAGTCCATGGACTAGGTTTTAAGCACTCAAATTTTTAACGTTTGGAGGGCCACAGTGAGTGTGACAATGTATAACACGAACAGCCCCCCCCCTCGGATTTTGAAACAGATCAATAACTTTTGCAATTTCTTGTGCCAACCAGGAATTTTCATGAAAATGTTGGTCTACATCAACATAAAAAGACAAAGGATTTTCACGTCACTTAACATAAAGTTAGCGCTAACACCAAGTTAGCGCTATCGTGAGTTTTGTGCAACCGGGCGCTGGAATACTCCCCAAGTTAAGTTGAATATAGATCAGTTTGAAGTAGATTTGAAGTAGATACATCGACACTGGCTAAGGGACACTAAACATTCAAGAGGGATCTTGGGTCTATGAGAGGGATCTTGGGTCTATGATATGAAGTGTTAGAGAGAAGACCCAGTCTTGAGCCCATCTCACACGAAGAAGACGCAAGACAAGTATGGATTTAAACTGGTGTATGATTGACTCAAACTACTCAACTAGGACATCATCCTTCACAACATATCACAGCACTTTATCGGACAACACAAGTGGTATACAATACTACGGGCCGATCGTCTCCTTATGTATTGTTCGATCACCGCAACTAAAGAATTCAGGGGTGGATTTTACAAGGCTAACGGGACAGAATTCTAGCTGGGCTATCTCCCGTGTGCTGCAGCCAATCAAAACTGTCGTAACATCCAGCAGTGAGGAGCATTACTCCTCCTAATTGGCTGTTCCATCTGTGATTGGCCAGCTCACAGGTCAAGGCCAAACTTAGCGGCATCCACCCCCGAAATATCATGCAATATTCGAAAAGAGGAGAGAAATTAAGAGAAAAGACTCGTTAAAAGGACCACCTTTCAATGTGCCGCCCCCTGTGGAGAGAAATGTTAACAAGAGATTTTTAGCGATGTGACGGGTAGGCGAGATGAAAATTGTATGATCTATGACACCGTCAAGCGCGAACACAGCTAAAACTTCGTAGCTTTGTCAACACACTATTCATAGTTTAATCGACACCTCTGACATTATCGCAGACAATGGGTCATATGAATAAAGACTAGCAAATGCTTTTACTTAAATTTTGCAATACAAATGCACGAGCAATGCTGTACAAATCTGAAGTAAAAGCATTTGCTTGTCTTTATTCATATGACCCATTAGATAGACATACCAGGTACACAAATCTCTTTGAAGGACAGACTTTTTTAGCTGGCAGATAATCGACATTCATCATTTATGAAATCAATTTGGAAGAATAGACATTGCTTAAGACAGTGTACGGGGTGTGCCACCTGACAAATTCCACAACATACTCTCATGATTTTTTCATTTAGAAATCTACTCCGAAACTTTGGACAGGAACTTTGGAATTTCTGTAAGTGTACAGAAGGAGTGAAGAATCTTCATGACAGACTTACTGCTCTGATCATCACTGGTATCTGCCTCCACGATCCTGTTATCAAACCACATGTGGGCGACTGTCATCCTGTTCTGGGTCAGAGTACCAGTCTTGTCGGAACAGATGGTTGAGGTTGATCCAAGGGTCTCGACGGCTTCTAAGTTCTTGACGAGGCAGTTCTTTGAGGCCATACGCTTGGCAGTCAAGGTCAGACATACCTGAAATGGAAAATTGAGTTCGTTGAGAACCAAGTAGACACCATCCCATTGAAGCACTCCACAAATGAAGCATTTTTTGTTTTTGTTTTTATGGGGCCGTTAATTTATTACCCAGTACGTTGCTCAGAGCGCTGTGATATGAAATCACTTGACATTCATACAGTAAGCAGAACGAATCACATTTCCTCACTGCAACGCTTCGCCCTGGGTTGAAATCAACAAACTCTCCAACACTGAACTCAAGAACAAGATTCAAGGTGGTGTGTATTTGTGACCCTCCGCTAAAAAACCAGTGTTGAGTCACATGGAAAATTACCCTAAACGTATTGAGATGACACCAGGAGATAAAGACAGAAATAGAATCACTCAGACTTCCAAGACTTTTGGACGCCTCGTTTAACACAGGTCATTGAACCATCTTTTTTGAAGATGGGGTTCAGCCTAGTGGTTAAGGCATGCTGTCCCTTAGTGCTGGCGATTGATGCCATGCGAAGAGTCCGTGGGTTCGAATGGTAGGAAGCGATGTTTTTCACCTTAGAAACCCGTTTCTATTTCAGACTTCACAATAGACAGACAATACTGAAATTGACAAATACGTTGGTCCCGACTTGCCAACCTCAGAGTGACTGATGATTGGTTTGCAGAGGAGGTATATTGTCTGTCTGTTGTGTGAGTGATTCTGTTTCTTTATCTCCTGCTGGTGTTGTGTCAGTATATTGAGGCTCCTTTTCCATGTGACTTAACACTGGTTTTGTAGTGGAGAGTCACATTTAGCGCACGCAACTTACCGTCACAGTGGCCAGAAGTCCCTCCGGTACGTTAGCCACGATAATACCAATCAAGAAGATGACCGCATCGAGCCAGTAATATCCGAGAATGAATGCGACAACGAAGAAGGAGACGCCAAGGAAAACAGCCACGGCCGTGATAAGGTGGATGAAATGGGCGATTTCACGAGCGATCGGTGTTTCACCCATCTCCAATCCGGAGGCCAAGTTTGCGATACGTCCCATGACGGTTCTGTCGCCTGTGCTGATGACGAGACCACGGCAGGTTCCTAGGAAATGAGAGAAGAATGCAATCACAAACTTAACGACAGCTCCTGAGCATGAACTCATCTGCCCACAGATTTAAGCTATCTTCCGTCAAAATCCTCCACAATAATCGGAAAGAATTTGAAGAAAGATTCTTCAGATGGTTGATAGGAACAAACTTCCTTCAAATGTTTTTAAATTAGTATCATGGGACGTGAAAAAATTTGACAGAAGATGCCATCTGCTGGACTCAGGGGGCAGACGAGTTAATTCTGAGACTTCTTTTATGTAGAGACTAACAGAGAGTCATTTATATTTCAATATATTGTAGGAGAAAACAAGGCAATCGGTAGTCGAAGATGGCGATCACTTCCACCATGGGAGACATTGGTCAGTCTGTGAACTGACGTGACAACCCCAGAAGACGCAAGATGTGCCAGCTGAGAATGATCCCCTCTGACCAGTCCACTTTTCTTACCTTCCACAGCATTTGTGGAGAAGAAAGCCAAGTTCCTTGTCTCCAGTGGGTTGTCATTCGTGAAGTCAGGTGTCCTTGTTTGGGGTTCAGATTCTCCGGTCAAGGAGCTGTTGTCAACCTGCAGATCAAATTAAGGAGTTAGTTTTGTATTTGTATTAGATTTTTCCGTCAAGGCCGAAGCCATAGCATTACTGGCCCTGTAAGTGCGGAAGAGGCCATCTCAAGCTACTCATGTTCCTCACTTGGATGGGGTCTTTTACTTGTCCTTGCAAAGGCACAAGGTAGAAGGCACCACGACAGACATGAAGAGCTGGGAATGAAATCCCATTCAGCCTGGGCTGGATTCAAACCAGGACCTGCGATTTGCTGAGCAGACGTGATAACCACTTGGCTAGTAGGACTCCTCGAAGGAGTTGTTTAATCATTTGACTGCCACTGTCAACTGCAGTCCTTATGAGTTCAGTTTCGCCACCTTTTCTTATTCTATATGGGTCGTATTCATAAAGCGGTTCTATCGTTAGAACCATCTTAGGCCGGTTGCAAGTGTGGCCAACCACTGCACTTGAAACTGCCTTGAACCGCTTTATGAATACGACCCTATGGGCTGTATTTATAAAGCGGTTCTATCGTTAGAACCGTCTTAGGCCGGTTCCAAGCATCGTCAANNNTAAGACGGTTCTAACGATAGAACCGCTTTATAAATACAACCCTATGTGTCTTGCAACCCATGCATACCTTGAATCCATGCGCAGAGATAACACGAATATCAGCTGGAACACGGTCACCAAACTTGACGTCGATGATGTCGCCAACAACAAGCTCTTCCGCCCGGATGTTCAACTTCTCGCCGTTACGGATCACCAAGGCGAACTGAAGAAGGAGAAAGCAGACGTGAGATACGGGAAAGAAACAAATTGTAAACAGTGGCAATGTCAAGGTCATTACTGTACTATCTCAGTTTCTGAGGAAACTGAACTACATTCAAAGCTGAAGGCAACTTCTACTCAATTATTGTATTATTCAATCACTTATTGCCGGATCAACTTCAATTCAATCAATGTATAGTCAGATCAACTTCTACTTAATTAATTACTCTATTGTCAGATCAACTTCTATTCAATCAATGTATTGTCGGAACTTCTATTCAATCATTGTATTGTCAGATCAACGCCTATTCAATTACATGTACTGTATTGTCAAATCAACTTCTATTCAATTACATGTACTGTATTGTCAGATCAACTTCTATTCAATCACTAGATTGTCAGATCAACTTCTATTCAATGAATCTATTGTCAGATCAACTTCTATTCAATCACTGTATTGTCAGATCAACTTCTATTCAATCACTGTATTGTCATATCAACTTCTATTCAATCACTGTATTGTCAGATCAACTTCTATTCAATGAATCTATTGTCAGATCAACTTCTATTCAATGAATGTATTGTCAGATCAACTTCTATTCAATCACTGTATTGTCAGATCAACCTTTATTACTCCATCATCTGGTTCAAGTTAACCAGCAGTTTTCATTTACTTTATCTTTCAAGGAATGAATTCAAAGTTTTTTTCAAACAGGGTAAATCAGAAATGATTTGGTGCATTGGATTGGAGGCAGGGAATTTCAGCAGAAGTCCTCTTTTAAGAGAGTGTCCGAATTTTGCTGGAACTAGAGTATATTTCATTCCTTGAAAGTACAGGTTTCAAAGCCCGCAGAAAGCTTCAAATAAATTTTAGGCATGTTAGGTGTGTATTACTGTACAATACTGTTAACTTATAGGCCCTACTACCGAGTTATGCATAAACTTATGTAAAATGTACAAGTCATTAATATTCGAAGGCAAATGTGTACATATACATATATACAGTGAAAACATTATTGACATCCAACAACATGACTTACCTGATAAAAGGACCAAGTCCATGGACTAGGTTTTAAGCACTCAAATCATAAACGTTTGGAGGGCCACAGTGAGTGTGACAATGTATAACACTAACAACCCCCCCCCTCGGATTTTGAAACAGATCAATAACTTTTGCAATTTCTTGTGCCAACCAGGAATTTTCATGAAAATGTTGGTCTACATCAACAAACTTGCAGACACTCGGTTCCTTTGGATCACAAAATTCAGTTCTGAATTTCAATGATTTGCTCCAAATTTCAGGATTTCGCGGTCAATTTTACAGATCTGTTGGCCGAAAGGGGGCCGTGCACCAGGTGCACCCCCTGGATCCGTGCCTGAAATTGAGGAGTTGCAGAGGGAACAACAAGTATGCAGCACCAGCTACATGTCTCACCAGAGGAGACCTTATGCAATACGAAAGTTTGAAAGATGAACTTGATCATAGGACAGAATACATCCAATGTTTTTGAAATGTTTCAAGGCAAACTTTGAAAATCTTGATTTTCATCGCCCTAGACTCATCACTCGGCCCTCCACACGTATTTGCAAAAAAATTCTGATAATAATTAAATATACAGTAATTAAACCATTCAATTTCATAATGCATGTAGTTGATATGTGAATGAATCAGGAACACATCGTAAAGTCAGTTGTAGACTTCAAACGTTTATCATCGAAGTGAGAAGACAGCAAAACCGGGCAAATTTCTGCGGGAGGAAACCGGTGTGCCCAGAGGAACACAATGTATCCTCAACCGCTATGGGTAGACTCTCTTCGATGAAACAAACAATTGAAATCTACAGCTTGATACATCTATTGTGAAGAGATTTCACTCCATACTGCAAATGGTGAGTAACACATGCAATTCACACGACAAATTTGCTACCTGCATTGAATGCTACATTACAAATAGTGAAAATTGCCGGCGGTAGGTGCTCAAACATGTGGGACGGTGCAGGAAATGTGTGTCTAGGAATGATAAAGAAAACGAATCATGAATGCAGAGGGAAGGGAAATGAACGTAGAAGGAAGGGAAATGAATGTAGAAGGGAAGGGAAATGATAGATTGATAAACATGGGATAGGAAGCGCCGGCGACGGCAATGAGGCGGCGCGGAAGGATGTGCAAGGCTAGCAGGCAAAAGGAAGGAACTATTTGTGAGGCGGTCTAGGAAAACCCGTCGGATGTCGCTGAATAATCAACAAGGGCCGTCAGATTGCCTGTCCATTGATCTGCTACTGTTTACCTGTTACGTAGTACATTTCAGCTATTGATATGTGCGGGTTCACCAAGGCCATTAACACTTTCCTCAAATGCGACATCCGACGGGTTTTCCTAAACCGCATCACATTTAGGCCCGTTTCCACTACAGTAATTTGTGCCATGGTTTGCGGTGCGGTCTTCACAGGCATTGGGATTATCAACACATAGATATTATATCTGGGTAAAGGATTGTCCAATTCTGTGAAAACTGCTTGGCTCGCCACAGCGCAGACTACCTCAGTGGAAAACACACCTAAAAGGCCTGTTTATATACAGCACAAAATCAAATACAAGAAATACTTGCATTTTCGTTTGCGCTGTGAATGAAGAAACAGGACTTTGGTGTCTACAAGGACAGATTTGCTACGGTGTCTATGCAAGAAAGGGTATGTTTGGGTGTCTGCAGGAAAGGGTTTCTATGGGTGTTGACTCGAAAAGGCCACTCAGGAATCTTAACGAAACAGAATGGGCTAGTCGTAGAAAAAGTGCTAATTTGTTAACCTGGTGTCAAATACTGCATGGGATGAGACAATTTTGGTATCTGGTATCTGTTTAAGTCCATGAACAAGGAACAGGGGGCTCCAATACGAAGGTGAAAGAGAACTGCTGGATCTACGAGTTGACTGGTTCCCTATCCATTCCCTGTGTGCTGTCAACAGGGCTGAAGAGCAGAACCAGTCAATTGCTGTGATACTTATCTTTAGTGTTGAACACAGGAGAAGTACCACATTTAGACTTCAGTAGTTTCATGAATATGGGGCCTGGGTCCATGGAGTGTACAGAGCTTGTGCAGTCACTCATTATGACGTCACTTTTGACCGGCAGTCCACCATGCTGACGTTGACGACAAAGTGCGCCACGTGTAGGTCACGTCACGGTTGAAGACGCACACGCTCAACTTGCGCTGACGATAAACTGCACCACGTGGATCGCCGACGTCAATTTGATCGTCAATATGGCGGATTTTTCCGTGCTGACGTCATCTGCACAAGCTCTATTACTACTTGGATTTCACTTTTGTTGCACATGACAAGGGAAGTCAAAGTTGCAAGTTGACAATTCTTCAGAACAAAAGAATTCAAAATCTTTGTCTCATCCCAGCTTTTTTTCTACCCAAAAATCTCGCAATGGATGAGAATTTTTGCCACCAACGAGAGTGTGACCAACAAACGCGAGTTTTCGCTCAGCCTTCCCATCATTCAGTGGGCCAACCACTGATCATCCATCGCACCGGCAGAACGGGCAACAAAATTTCTCATCCAAATTTCACAAGACACTAACCTGGGGCACCATTTTTGCAAAAGATTCCATAATTTTAGAGCTGCTCGCCTCCTGATAATAGGCGAAACAGCCTGTAACAACTACGACACCCGTCAGAACTGCGCCCAAATATAACTGAAAGGGACATTAAAAGATGGCGCTTGGTTAGTTGCGGTATCAAATTTGTTTAACCCTATGTATGCCGAATGCAAGGATCTGCAAAGCTAGGATCTGAAAGCTGGGATATGAATTCAGTTAGAACAGATAATAATATTTACAAAGCAAGGTAGTTTCGGAAAAGAGTATAACACATGCGAAGAAGCTAGAAGGAAATTTTGTTAATAAGCAACTGTAGAAGTCATTCCTTGTTCGAGTTAGTGAGATACTTTGTAGCGACTCGCAGGATGTGGAGAACTAAAACTGCAGCTTCATTCAGCCTCCTGGCTCTTGAACATGTTGAATCAGAATAGTTAGGGCTTCAGACCTACCCAGACCCTAGACTGGTACTTCATAGAATTTAGTGGCTGCAAGGCTGCAAACCATGGGTAACAACTAGCTACAGGCAAAAAGGCAAATCTACTAATATCATACACAAGGCATCTCGAAGCAGTGTGACACTCGATGTTGTTTTGCTACATGGCATGGAAGAATCACCTCTGCCCAGTTCACAAGTCCAATGCTACCATTCACAGGAGCACTTGAGCTGAAATCATCTCTTCATTTGGCAATTTTGGGCAAAAGTTAGCGAGGATTTGTCCCCTCTCATGTTCTTGGACTTCCAAATTCTCCTTTTCCACACATATTTCATTTTTCGTACATGTCGTTCCAGCAGAACGGCCATATCAATTTCAAACACCACGAATTCAGTCCTATTCCGATTGTTCAATACAGTAACAGGTCAATTATGCAGTTATAACCAGTTAATACAACTCATTTTTCATGATAAAATACACCACAGGCCTATTTTTACCCAAACACAATACCCTATCCTAATTTTATGTATTTATTTCTGTATTATCACGTTCGTTTTGACAAGTAGGCCAAACATTTGATCTCAATGCATATCATTATTTTTAACACCACAATTGATACAAACTGATTTTGAACAAGGCCGATATTTATAAAATCTAGCAAATGCTTTTACTTTAAATTTTGTAGTACATGTACATTTACATTCGACACTACTGTGCAAATCTTAAGTAAAAGCATTTGCTAACTTTTATGAATACCAGCTAATACCACTGCCCTGGCCTAGCTTCAGAGGTCAAACTGACCAACATATATTGTGAGGGCAACATTCTAAATTTGGTGATACCATGATTAACTATCATAAGATGTGACGTAAGCGATACAGACTTCAGTGTTCTGTAACCTCCACCGAGCTATCAGCAGTGATGTTCCATTTAATGACATGGTGCTCGACTGTCTACTATTAGTACTAATTAAAGATCCACGTCCGCTGACCTACACGGCGTAATAACAAACATTTTACAACGTTTATCAAGACCTTACTCTATGTGCTTATTGAATTCAGTTTATTTAATGTAGCCGAAATTATTGGAGTAGTGAGGACGCCTAAATTTTGTTCGTAATGCAGATGGGCTCATTCCGACGCCACCTATTAACTGCAGCAGCGAGTCTCACCGGTGCCACCTATTAACTGCAGCAGCGAGTCTCACCAACACTTTAGCTCGCGAATGAAGTACGGCTACATCCGTTCCGCAGAGAATTTTGTGCAAAATGTATAGTTCACCAAAAGCACATAAAGTAATAGTCTGAAATTTGATTATATCGTAAAAACACTTAAACAGGCATTAAAGCTTTAAATATCTTGTGGATTTGAAATGAAATTCATGAAAAGTGTAACTGACTTTAATAGGCATTCAAAAATATCGAATTTAAATTTGGGAAATTTGACCATGAAAAGATCGCAAAACATTCAAAGAACGTGAAATTTATAATAACTTTTAAAACTTTAAAATTAAACATTTTAAAACTGTGAAGTTTGCAACAACACTTAAAATGAACAATGAACATTTTGGGCTCCGCAGACGTGCGGTTTTACCTGCGGAACCATTTTTGAGAAAGATTCCATAATCTTTGAACTTTTTGCTTCTTGGTAGTATGAGAAAATACCAGTCACCACCACTACAAAGGTGAGAACTAGACCTAGATATAACTGCAAATATAATAAAGAGAGGGTTTAAATCTTTAGGAAACTGCGTTGCGTTATAATTTTAATCGTCTTCATCTTTTGGTCTTCGAGCTCCGTTCGTCCTTGCGACACCTCCGGCATTCGTCTTCCTGAAATCTGTCGCAATGTCTGTAATCCCAACATCCCCTGTCAGCTTCCGTTGTTCATAAGCAACGATTCTGCCACACGTCATGGCTTTGATGTGATCCCACTTCTGTTCCGGGTATTTCTTTCTAATGTGGGAAATTGTCCAGCAGCAGCAGCAGCATCCAATCTCCAAGTACAAGTGCACCGTCCGATAAAGATACCGGGGTTTTATCCCATTTCAGAGCAAGTGACATGATCCTGTTGAGCAGTCCAGAAAAAGTCAGTATCTTGTACCTTTTCAGAGTACCAAAGAGAGCAAATAGTTTGCCCCATTTCAGAGTACCAGACATGATCCTGTCAGGCAGTCTAGAGGAAGCAATATTTTTGCCCCATTTCAGAGTACCAGACATAATCCTGTCAGGCAGTCTAGAGAAAGTCAGTAGTTCATGCCATTTCAGAGTATCTCGGCAGCATGGTGCTGCAG
>NMRB01000824.1:125489-153019 GCA_002633025.1 Notospermus geniculatus | reverse complement strand
CAGGCTAACAGTGGACGCTTCCAGTCTCATGTCTTGGCCATCAGGCAGAAGCTCTAAGCAAGCGATACATTTACAAGCAGGTCATGCAGCCGTAACTGCCGCACAAAACCTTACCTGCGGAACCATTTTAGCGAAAGAGTCCATAATTCTGGAACTTTTCGCCTCTTGGTAATACGAGAAAACGCCGGTGACCACGACAACACAAGTTAAAACAATACCTAAATACATCTGAAAATAAAAGGTGGCGTTGTTTGCGGTAAGTTTTGGTTAGATGCTAGTTCCGTTAAAAGCGTTGCACATGGCGGTTACATGTAATTCTGTACAATCTATTGTGTGTATGGTTATAACTACTGAAGCCTACATCTGAAATGAGCAAGACTTTTTCATTAGCCAGTTATGACGGAACGTCCATACGCCAGCACATGCAGGATAAGAACAGATACGGCTCAGACATCTCGACTTTTTAGGAATCTGGCTTGTTTGTGACATAACTGGCTGCCTCTAAATCATCACGCCGGGGCCAAGCTGCCGAATATATCCATATGATGAGCCAGTCTAAACTGCCTTCAGGCCCACTCCACAGTGGGTGGTGTGCTTTGCAAAGGCTTTGGTATAATCTATAGACGATTCTCGAATTCGCAGATCTGTGCACTTCTGCCGAAATTTCAACCAGAACCTCGATCTGAAACTGGCTGACGTGACACTATCTATGGTTCAGCAATGGTCGACTCTGACGCAACGTCTTCGATGTCACTGTCGTAGAGTTGTCTGCGTCACATCATTTAGTTTTAGACCGAGGTTGTGGTTGAGATTTCGGCGGAAGTGCACAGATCTTTGTTGTATACGTCAATCTGAGAACGGTCTGTACGTCGAATATCTTCAGGACTCTTCCACAGCCCATGAAGACCTCACCGCTAACTGCAAAACACAGCGTGAACCGCAGTCTAGGAAACGGGTCTTCACAGTTTGTAACCATTGGATTCATTCGACAAGCCTCATAAACAAGCCATTTTATCACTTATCGTCCTAATTTGCCCCATTATTCACCAAGATTGGACAAATACTCAGAACTCCTTGACAAGTTTGTTATCAACACCTTATCTACGCACAGGAATATCCATTCTTATCTCGCATGTGGATGTGCTGTTTGTCAAGTATCTTTAGCTCTTGTCCCCTCCACCTGGAAGATTTTTCTAGGTTAATAGGACAGAGAGACCTGGAATAAATCACTGATTAGTTAAATATCTGTGTCAATGAGATTTCAGTTAAAAAGGTGCAGAACATAGACATATTTTAAAAAGATTCTGTGAAAGTAATAAATACTTCTGAATGGGGAACCCGCCCTGCGGTTTATCCCGACAGGTCGGCGCTGTGAGCGCTTGTACCGAAACGACGTCATTGACGTCATTTTAGGTGTCATTGACGTCATGTTAGGTGCTGACGTTGTGTCATGAAAAAAATGCCTGTACATTTTTCTACAGGAAAAATAACACGAAAGACGTTGCTTTTATCGCTATTGTATCCCTTCATTTTAAGAAAAAAAGTTGTGAGATTAAAAGAAAATTTCATCCGCTACACGATGGTGTAAGTTTTACTGCCGGGCGACCAACACAAATGGTTTATTTTCACGCCAGAAATAAATGGAAATAACGTTAGAAAAAAGCGACTTCGGTACAAGTGCTCGCAGCGCCACGTCGTGACGTTTGTGCGGGTTCCTCATTGAAAATTCCGATAGGCCTTGTTTAATCATACTCCGCTTATATTGTAATTTCACAGCGTTAGACGTTGGTTTAGAAGTTAAGTATGGTAACAGTTAAGGTGTCACATTTGACTGTTCCTGGGGGGGGGGATGATTACGATTTAAGGGACAAATACACGTTGGAAGATGTGAATAAGGAGTTTTCGCAAAGCCCCCGAGACGCCAACGCGAACGCCAAAACCAGTGTTCAATGCCACGAAGAGAGCACCGAACAAAAGGACAGACTTCGCGTTGGCATTTCAAGGGCTTTGCGAAAACTCCGCAGGCGTTGAACCTAACCATCACTGACGAAGCTCATTCTGGGCTCGTACCTTATGACTAAGCTTTGCAAGTAGTGCAAGATGACCAGCCCAGAACTAGCATATTCATATCATTGTCAGGATGTCTCACATTCAGTCACCGACCAAGATGTCATTTGAATTAAACGGCGCAGTTCCTGAAACACGTTAAGTCGGCGATAGCCTATGGCGTGGTGTTATATCCTAGTTAACACCAGGATTACTTAGCATGGCACTAAGGGCAAGCTTGACAGTAGCACAAGTGAGTGAGAAGTCAAAGTTAACGCTGTTTCAGGAACTGGGCCCAGGCTTTTATTATTTAATCAGGGAGGGGACAGGGACATCATTTCAGATTACACCTCATCCTTTTTGTATACCTGTGGCACCATTTCTTTAAATGATTCCATAATCTTTGAACTTTTGGCCTCTTGATAATAGGAGAATATACCCGTCACGACCACAACTAGTGCCAGAACTGTGCCTAAATATAACTGCAAAGGGAGGCAAAATATTTTCAGTAAGACTGCAAGATTTTGTGTTNTCGATCTTTCCGGCATTTTTACCTTTGCTTGTAATGACACATCAACTTTACCAACGAGCCATGTGTCCCAGCACTTATTCAGGATGGTCATGATCGTTGATCCGCCACGACCTCTGCTGTCAGCGAGTATTTCATGATTTCAAGGAGTAGAGTACCCCAATACCCAAACCTAATTCTAAGAGTTCATGGTTTTCTTTGCCACCTCGGATAAAAATAAACATTCAGAAGAACCCGACTCCTTTCCAGGTACAGGTTCCACATCACCAGCTAACTCATCTCCTTGAGTCCAGCAGACAACATCTTCTGTCCAAGTTTTCTCACATCCTATGGTACTGTTTGAAAAATATTTGAAGAAATGTTGTTCCTATCAAGCATCTGAAGAATGTTTCTTCAAATTTTTTCCGATTCATTGCTAAGGCTTTTAGAAAATGTCAACAGAAGATATCGTCTGCTCAAACCTGGAGGCAGATGAGCAAACTACATGCGCCAGTACGCCCTTATGAAGCAAATCACCAAAGATTACAACATTCATGGGAACCGTCTCCATCGGCCCAGCTGGGAATGACGTAAAAAAATACCTGTCCAATTAAATACAACAAAACATGACAGGCAATGATGTGAATGTCAAGTTAATGACCCACTAACACCCAAATTAATGTTATAGTTATAGCTAAGGGCATATGCGGGTGCAAGAATTACAGTACTGTTAACCCCTACGAAGCAAAGCTTTATTTCTGCGCCCGGCGTAATTGGTCTGTCTGATCTAACTGTACCTGTGGAACCATTTTCCCGAATGATTCCATGATCTTTGAACTTTTTGCCTCTTGGTAGTAGGCAAAAATGCCCGTGACCAGTACAACGATTGCCAGTACTAATCCTAGGTACAACTGAAAAGCATTGCAAATATATCAGTATCGTGGGGGAGATATACCTGTATACTGGGAGGGGCAGAGTATCTTTTTGGGGGGGTCAGTATCGGCGGTGGGGGTTGGAGAGCGCAGAGGGGTGGGGAGAAGTTGGCGCACCATTATCGAAATGGTATCCCTCGACACCATCACATGAAGAAGGGCCTTCATCAGGCCCTGCAATACACAACAAGAGATCAAAACCAGTTTGCAAGACATCATGAACTGAGGGCAGAAAATTCTGGTCGCCGTTTTTTTCCACGGACAGAGCATCAAAGCGGAGGACACAAATTGACCCTCAATCTGCAGGCCAACTTTCCTTGATTTTGTCACAAGGAAAACTAGCATTGCAGGGCTTCCCCCCAAATATTTCTGAAGGGGGATTGCCGCTTTCCAACTATTTTGGGGAGATTTTCATTTTTTCAGTTTCAGTACAAAAACCACCACTGACACTTAAAGTGCAGGATACGCCATAACTGTGTAGTGACACCTCACCAAAACTGTGTTGTGAGACCTAGAAATATTCTGACATCACGCCTGCATTGCAAATGGCGGCTTTACTTATAAAGATAGATTTTTTATTTACTGAAAACCTGTGAGGGTTTTGACTATTTTTTCTTGCGGGTGATACAGGAGTATTAGCGGGAATCCCGCAATCGCACTGCTTACAGAAAGCCCTGTTGACCATCAACCGGCAGGCCAACTTTTCCTTGGTTTTACCCCAAGGAAAACTAGCATGGTCTTATGCTTTTCTCCTTAAATACCACCAGTTCTTGTGAAACTGACAGAAGAATACTTGGGGCACTATGACGACGGTTACCACAATACCAACGAAGAACTGAAAGAGGTCTAGAGTAGGAGAGATAGTGACGAATCACGAGGAACCAGGGGCATGCTGCTGGAACACACAGCTCTTTTTGGGTCATCAAATACCAAGAAAAACACCACAGGATAGTCATACAAATTCAAGTTCACGCACGTTGGGCAGGGATAGACGCAAAGTTGCAAATATCGAACAACGGAATCGGGACAGCAAAATACTGAACAATCGTATCACGACTGCGGCACTGCACCAATCAACAGAGACCACGATATCCGCTGCAACAAGACACTGGGGTTACCTGCGGGACCATATTCCGAAAACTATCCATAATTCGGGAACTTTTGGCTTCTTGGTAGTATGAAAAACAGCCAGTTACGGCCACAACGGAGAAAAGGACTATACCAAGGTATAACTGAAAGGGTGAGAATTCAAGATGAAACTTTAAAATTCCTCTTTTTTATTCTATTAATACCTGCAGTAGACGAGAACCACAAGAATTATTCACGATCATACTAATACAGGCATCAAGCTCCGTTTTAAAGAGGTACTTAGGTCAAAGTTTTTGCATCTGCTGCAAAAACTTCATGCTTCTGTGCAGAATAACCCTAAGACCCAGGAGGTACCGGTACTTTATGCCAGGGCCTCTTGGAGACCCCCTGGCCCGAGCTCCTTGCTCAGATTTGCTGCAATCTGGTGCTGAAAAGGAACTTCTGTTAACTAATGCACAAGAAAGACATGGAAATCACACACAATGTAGAGATACAACATATGATTATACAGTATCAATATTTTTAACGATCAAAGTCTAGTTCTGGCGGCATTATCTAACCAAGTAATAGACGATTCTCAAATTAGCAGATCTGCGCACTTGCAACCACAACCTCGATTTGAAACTGGGTGATGTGACGCAGTCCATGATTCAGCAATGGTCGACTCTGATGCTAACGTCTTTGATGTCACTGTCATGGGGTTGTCTGTGTCACGTCATTCAGCTTCAGATCGAGGTTGTGGTTGAGATTTTGGCGGAAGTGTGCAGATCTTTGCCCTTTACATCAATTTGAGAACGGTCTATACTGAAGTTCAAGAGTGGATTTAGGAGAAGGGTTACATCTCCACAGCAAAAACAAACCACTACTCAAACTTTCACTACAATTTCAATGCACAAATTCAGCGTTTGTCAATATTTAACACTTTTACATAAAGATGGCGCTGTAGTAAATAACGTCCAAGGACCAGCTCGACGCGAGACTAATTCCTAAAATTGCGTAGGGTTCCTTGATCTTACAGATACTTACATTATCGCCTGGCGGTTCATCATAAGTTGAGGCTTGTATAGAATACGCGATGAAACACAGGATTGCTCCAATCCACAGGAGTAAACTAAAACCGCCGAATAACTGTTTGCAGAACTTCACCCATTCTGGTGTCGTCTTCGGCGGCGTCAATTGATTTGGCCCGTCACGTGCGTAGATTTCTTTTGCCCTGTCTGGTGTTAAACCCTGAAAGAAGGCAAGCAAAGTATGCAATTCCATCGCCATTTGTTGTGTTTACAATGCCAAACATTTCGGTCCAGTTGAAGTGAACCGTACTCGGACTGGACCAGGTCCATTTCATTTGTACCATTAAGACTGCAGCGATGAGTCACTGCGCAATGTCCCTGAAGCATCGCTCTCCATTCAGTGGAGGTAAGAAACTCACACGGAATCATCACAAATTTTTCCCACAAGTAACCCAAGGACGAACTGCGGGCAGGCTCAATACCGTCCCAGGTAAGTGGACTCAGTTCAGCTGTTTGCCGTGCATCAGGTTCAGACTGCACATTTAGTCGGGGTACCATACTCCGTCTGGACCGAGACCACCTCCTTCTGCAGGTCTCGGTATGGTTCACTTGTGGTCCAGACCGGCTACGCTTGGCAGTTTTACACTGCCACTTTTTTGCCGTATTGTACTTGGTCCGGTTTGAGTTCACTTGATTTTTAGTGGCGTAAACACGGCTATTGAGGCCCACCCGTGAATGCAAACTGTCCAATAAATCCAAGCTCTGATCTTTGCATCAAGGCTAGCCCAGGCCATTCAAGGAGCTGCTCACATACTTAGATACTACATGTACACAGAATAAAGTTCCTTTTTCATCATTCGTTGTCCACTCAGAGCAAATACTTACAAGATTGGGTTCTGTGCCTAAGTGGTCACAAATAAATACTTACAAGATTGGGTTCTGTGCCTAAGTGGTCACAAGTAAATACTTACAAGATTGGGTTCTGTGCCTAAGTGGTCACAAATAAATACTTACAAGATTGGGTTCTGTGCCTAAGTGGTCACAAATAAATACTTACAAGATTGGGTTCTGTGCCTAAGTGGTCACAAATAAATACTTACAAGATTGGGTTCTGTGCCTAAGTGGTCATATAATTCTTCGATGGGAATTTTGTGGTCGTCCTGTAAGATGGAAAATATACAAAATCAGTTTTTTGTGGCAATTTTTATGTGATTTCCATAATTAAACTCACAGATTTCGATCGTAGCCAAACATAAAATTTGGAGGACACTGACGCTATGGTCCAGACCCAGTGGTGATCATGGTGATGTTCAAGGCCACAGATGTTGACAATACCAGAGACCATGACCTGATCTCCACCAACAATTAAATGATTACATCTCATAAATCAAGTACTGCATTATAACAACCAGTTTATGTCATTTCTAACCTCATAAATTGCCTATTTTCTAATTATATGTGTGGCAGTCTAGGAAAACCCGTCGGAAGTGTAGTCGCTGAGTGATCAACAAGGGTTGTCAGATTGCCTGTGCATCGACCTGCTACTGTTCACCTGTTACGTAGAACATTTCAGCTATTGAAATGTGTGGGTTCACCAAGGCCATTAACACTTTCCTCAAATGCGAAATCCAACGGGTTTTCCTAGACCGCCTCACAATGATTGTCTGGTCAATGGCCAATGCACTACAAGTTTTACAAGTGCAGCATATCTAATGGGAGAGCTTACTGCCGTCAGAGATCACCACCAGTCCAGTTAACGGTCCAAGAACGCAACCGAAATGACATCAAAGTCATAAGCCATGGCCTCACATCATTATGACCACGGGGCTGCAGTTCTCTTCTGTGATGTCCGAATCTATGAAATACACTCCCCCCTCGCTATTACGAACCCTTCAGGGTCCAAGGGTTAAGTTTGTACTAACGGGAGTTTGTAACAGCGAGGATTTGTCCGTGGGGGCATGATGATTAGGAGCCAGGCGTTGGGATCGTAATATCCGGGAGTTCGTAAAATCGAGGTGCGTAAGAGCGAGGGAACACTGTACTTCAACCGCTAACTGAATGGTGGGCTGTAGCAGCACACAAGTCTTGCATTGGGAGGACTTCACCAGTTTTCCAGCCGGTTTCGTTTACGTACCATCTCAAGCTCCTGCTTGAGCTCATCCAACTCCTGTTTCTTCTTCTTCCCCCTCTTCTTCTTCTTGCTCGGTCCATTTTTATCGTCCCCCTCCGTCACCGCGTACCGGTAACTGTCAGCGCGGGGCTGAAATGAAAAAGATAAGAACCACATGAAGCTTGAGAGAGGTCTACTATGATTCATAAGATGAGGAGCCTTGACAGCCTAGTGGTTATCAAGTCCGCTTGGGAAGTGGCAGACCCAGGGTTCCAATCTGGTCCATATGGGATTTAATCATCCATGGCTCTTCAGTCTGTCGCATGGTCGAGTCAGGCCTTGTTCACACTGGCAGTGCGGTGCGACGCGAATTTTTTCTGTTCAAAGCCTATAGCTGTACACACTTGCGGTGTGACGCAATGCAGTAAGAAGCGTAAGACACGACGAGCGATTTCCACCGCCCCTGATTGCTCCTGCAGTATTTTTCAAATCGCCTGCCGCGTGAGTTTCACTGCGGCCATCATTTTCAAGGACATTTTTGCACAATTTGAATGAACACCGCATGCAACCGCATCGCGCCGTGCCGTGCTATGTCACTTAAAACTGACACCACTTCGCCATCTTTTCAATGCATCGCATCGCGTCACTTGTGCCTTTACAAGGGCAAGTAAAAGACCCCATCCAAGTGAGGAACGTGAGTAGCTTGAGATGGCCTCTTCCACATTTACCAGGGCCAATAATGCTATGGCTTCGGCTCTGATGGAAAAACCTACAAATACAATTTAGAAGACAGACGAATCCTGGGGCACCAGCACCTCAGGGTTCTGACGTCAATCAAGGAAGAGAGCGCCATTCATTATATCCCATCTGTATGACTGGGAGATCTAGCATTAAGGCACACAGATCAATACAAGATAACCGACGGTAAGACTGCCTAGCTCACGGTAACGGCAAGAATTGGAGAGGTATCCAACCCAACAAGAGCTTGTGCAGTGGCTCATTGTGACGTCATTTTCACCGGCAGTCCACCATGCTGACGTCGACGACAAAGTGCACCATGTGTAGATCACGTCATGGTTGAAGTCGCACACTTTCGACGTGCACCGACGACAAAGTATGCCACTTGATGTGGGTCGACGACTAACTTGACGTCAATTTGACCATCAAGATGACACATCTGACCTTCCACAGCAAGCAGGCGCATGTCGCTCAGAAGGTGAGCCTCAACGAACTAAGATGACACCAGGAGAGAATGGAAGAAATAGATTCTGTCAGATTTCATAGCAGACAGACAATATTGAAATTGACAAACATTTGGTCACAACCTGCCAAACTAAAAGCGACGTACGACTGGTTTTGCTGTGGAAGGTCACATTTTTCTGTGATGACGTCATCTGCACAAGCTCTATTCAAGGCACTGGAGCAATCTCCCGCTCCCTACTTCTTTTTTGACACATTACATACACGGTCAATTTTTGGTTAATACAGCATCTGTTGGCACCCTCCGTCTATTCTAATCATATCCCATCACTGCCGAGCGTCAGGCCATAAGCCGGCAAAGCCAGACTCATTTAGAGCATGTCCATGTATACATTTGGCAGGTGCCAGACCCAATGATTGTAATACTGTCTCTTGGCAAGGGAATCAGCAGACAGTGAGACTTTTCTCGCCGACAGCATGTTCCTGTAGAGATTCTCAAGTTGCACAAGACAAGTTTGACACTCCAAGTGCCAAGACGCAGGGATGGTGCTACCCTCTCGCCTCGCCAATGGTTATGCCTCCTATGATGTGGAGACTGTTATACATATTTATACCGATACTTTAGTTACAGGAGAATTTGTCCCCGGAAAATCCGTACCTGAGGAGAATTTGTCCACGGACTTTGGGTAACTGCAATGCAGGACTGTAAATTCAGGGCCGTAGCTAGTGGGGGCAGGGGGGCAAATGCCCCCAAGAGCCAAAAGGTACAAAACAAAGTTTTGCTCTTCAAGGTCATTTCCCCTCTTCAAGTCAAGTTAATGTAGTGTCAGATGTGGGGAAAATGCTGAGAGGATGTAGACTTTCAATTTTTTTCTGGGGGGATGGTCCCCAGACCCCCTCCAGCTTCACGTTTCAGACTCGATCAATTTTGCCCCCTACGTTATCAAAGCTATCTATGCCCCTGAAATTTGGCTCGAACTCAAATATCATCATTTGCAAATACTTTGGCAAAAACTTGAGAAGGGTCCAGCTAATACCACTGCCCTGGCCTAGCGTCAGAGGTCGAACTGACCAACATATATTGTGACGGCAACACTCTAAATTTGGTGACACCATGATTAACTATCATAAGATGTGACGAAAGCGATACAGACTCCAGTGTTCTGTAACCTCCACCGAGCTATCAGCAGTGATGTTCCATTTAATGACACGGTGCTCGACTGTCTACTATTAGTACTAATTAAAGATCCACGTCCGCTGACCTACACGGCGTAATAACAAACATTTTACAACGTTTATCAAAGACCATACTCTATGTGCTTATTGAATTCAGTTATTCAATGTAGCCGAAATTATTGGAGTAGTGAGGACGCCTAAATTTTTTTTGTAATGGAGATGGGCTCATTTCGACGCCACCTGCAGCAGCGAGTCTCACCGGCACCACCTATTAACTGCAGCAGCGAGTCTCACCAACACTTTAGCTCGCGGATGAAGTACGGCTACATCCGTTCTGCAGAGAATTTTGTGCAAAATATCTAATTCACCAAAAGCACATAAAGTAATAGTCTGAAATTTGATTATATCGTAAAAACACTTAAACAGGCATTAAAGCTTTAAATATCTTGTGGATTTGAAATGAAATTCATGAAAAGTGTAACTGACTTTAATAGGCATTCAAAAATATCGAATTTAAATTTGGGAAATTTGACCATGAAAAGATTGCAAAACATTCAAAGAACGTGAAATTTATAATAACTTTTAAAACTTTAAAATTAAACATTTTAAAACTGTGAAGTTTGCAACAACACTTAAAATGAACAATGAACATTTTGGGCTCCGCAGACGTGCGGTTTTACCTGCGGAACCATTTTTGAGAAAGATTCCATAATCTTTGAACTTTTTGCTTCTTGGTAGTATGAGAAAATACCAGTCACCACCACTACAAAGGTGAGAACTAGACCTAGATATAACTGCAAATATAATAAAGAGAGGGTTTAAATCTTTAGGAAACTGCGTTGCGTTATAATTTTAATCGTCTTCATCTTTTGGTCTTCGAGCTCCGTTCGTCCTTGCGACACCTCCGGCATTCGTCTTCCTGAAATCTGTCGCAATGTCTGTAATCCCAACATCCCCTGTCAGCTTCCGTTGTTCATAAGCAACGATTCTGCCACACGTCATGGCTTTGATGTGATCCCACTTCTGTTCCGGGTATTTCTTTCTAATGTGGGAAATTGTCCAGCAGCAGCAGCAGCATCCAATCTCCAAGTACAAGTGCACCGTCCGATAAAGATACCGGGGTTTTATCCCATTTCAGAGCAAGTGACATGATCCTGTTGAGCAGTCCAGAAAAAGTCAGTATCTTGTACCTTTTCAGAGTACCAAAGAGAGCAAATAGTTTGCCCCATTTCAGAGTACCAGACATGATCCTGTCAGGCAGTCTAGAGGAAGCAATATTTTTGCCCCATTTCAGAGTACCAGACATAATCCTGTCAGGCAGTCTAGAGAAAGTCAGTAGTTCATGCCATTTCAGAGTATCTCGGCAGCATGGTGCTGCAGGGAAGTCTAGGGGAAGCCTGTACTTTATACCTTTTCAGATTTGAGCACCTGTACGCCATCCTGTCAATCTTGTGGAAACTCTGCACTTCATTCCTTTTCAATGTACACCATCCATGCCTCAGCAGCAACATCTATACAAGTCAACACGGGGCGCCAGACATGAGACTGGTTGCGTAGCGGAAAGCCTGATATATCTGGGCACAATTTTTTCCGAGGAATTTGCGACTGATCGAAATACCTTGCAAAATCTGGGGCATTATTCAGGCGAACAGTGGACACTTCCAGTCTTATGGCTTGGCCATCAGGCAGAAGCTCTAAGCAAGCGATACATTTACAAGCAGGTCATGCAGCCGTAACTGCCGCACAAAACCTTACCTGCGGAACCATTTTAGCGAAAGAGTCCATAATTCTGGAACTTTTCGCCTCTTGGTAATACGAGAAAACGCCGGTGACCACGACAACACAAGTTAAAACAATACCTAAATACATCTGAAAATAAAAGGTGGCGTTGTTTGCGATAAGTTTGGGTTAGATGCTAGTTCCGTTAAAAGCGTTGCACATGGCGGTTACATGTAATTCTGTACAATCTATTGTGTGTATGGTTATAACTACTGAAGCCTACGTCTGAAATGAGCAAGACTTTTTCATTAGCCAGTTACGACGGAACGTCCATACGCCAGCACATGCAGGATAAGAACAGATACGGCTCAGACATCTCGACTTTTTAGGAATCTGGGTTGTTTGTGACATAACTGGCTGCCTCTAAATCATCACGCCGGGGCCAAGCTGCCGAATATATCCATATGATGAGCCAGTCTAAACTGCCTTCAGGCCCACTCCACTACGCCACTCCCTGCTGTATTTTGCAGTGGGTGGTGTGCTTTGCAAAGGCTTTGGTATAATCTATAGACGATTCTCGAATTCGCAGATCTGTGCACTTCTGCCGAAATTTCAACCAGAACCTCGATCTGAAACTGGCTGACGTGACGCTATCTATGATTCAGCAATGGTCGACTCTGACGCAACGTCTTCGATGTCAATGTCGTAGAGTTGTCTGCGTCACATCATTTAGTTTCAGACCGAGGTTGTGGTTGAGATTTCGGCGGAAGTGCACAGATCTTTGTTGTATACGTCAATCTGAGAACGGTCTGTACGTCGAATATCTTCAGGACTCTTCCACAGCCCATGAAAACCTCACCGCTAACTGCAAAACACAGCGTGAACCGCAGTCTAGGAAACGGGTCTTCACAGTTTGTAACCATTGGATTCATTCGACAAGCCTCATAAACAAGCCATTTTATCACTTATCGTCCTAATTTGCCCCATTATTCACCAAGATTGGACAAATACTCCGAACTCCTTGACAAGTTTCTTATCAACACCTTATCTACACACAAAAATATCCATTCTTATCTCGCATGTGCTGTTGTCAAGTATGTTCAGCTCTTGTCCCCTCCACCTGGAAGATGTTTCTAGGTTAATACGACAGAGAGACCTGGAATAAATCACTGATTAGTTAAATATCTGTGTCAATGAGATTTCAGTTAAAAAGGTGCAGAACATAGACATATTTTTAAAAGATTCTGTGAAAGTAATAAATACTTCTGAATTGAAAATTCCGATAGGCCTTGTTTAATCATACTCCGCTTATATTGTAATTTCACAGCGTTAGACGTTGGTTTAGAAGTTAACTTTGGTAACAGNAGGAGTTTTCGCAAAGCCCCCGAGACGCCAAAACCATTGTCCAATGCCACGAAGAGAGCACCGAACAAAAGGACCAACTTCGCGTCGGCATTTCGGGGGCTTTGCGAAAACTCCACAGGCGTTGAACCTAACCATCACTGACGGAGCTCATTCTGGGCTCGTACCTTATGACTAAGCTTTGCAAGTAGTGCAAGATGACCAGCCCAGAACTAGCATATTCATATCATTGTCAGGATGTCTCACATTCAGTCACCGACCAAGATGTCATTCGAATTAAACGGCACAGTTCCTGAAACACGTTAATTCGGCGATAGCCTATGGCGTGGTGTCAAATCCTAGTTAGCACCAGGATAACTTAGCATGGCACAAAGGGCAAGCTTGATAGTAGCACAAGTGGGTGAGAAGTTCATAATATAGCATTAACGCTGTTTCAGGAACTGGGCCCAGGCGTTTATTATTTAATCAGGAAGGGGACAGGGACATTATTTCAGATTACACCTCATCCTTTTTGTATACCTGTGGCACCATTTCTTTAAATGATTCCATAATCTTTGAACTTTTGGCCTCTTGATAATAAGAGAATATGCCTGTCACGACCACAACTAGTGCCAGAACTGTACCTAAATATAACTGCAAAGGGAGGCAAAATATTTTCAGTAAGACTGCACGATTTTGTGTTTAGGCCCTGATTAGCCCTCTGGTTAGTCTTCACCTGATACTAGTACAGAGATAACTCCTTGTTGAGCCTGAAATTGCAGCCAAAATTTGCAGTTAGTCTCAGATTGTCCGAACCTGTGGGGTCAACCTTTCCGACATTTTTACCTTTGCTTGTAATGACACATCAACTTCACCGACGAGCCATGTGTCCCAGCACTTATTCAGGATGTGGTCATGATCGTTAACCCACCCTGATCTCTGCTGTCAGCCAGTATTTCATGATTTCAAGGAGTAGAGTACCCCAATACCCAAACCTAATTCTAAGAGTTCATGGTTTTCTTTGCCACCTCGGATAAAAATAAACATTCAGAAGAACCCGACTCCTTTCCAGGTACAGGTTCCGCATCACCAGCTAACTCATCTCCTTGAGTCCAGCAGACGGCATCTTCTGTCCAAGTTTTCTCACATCCTATAGTGCTGACTGGAAAATATTTGAAGAAAGATTGTTCCTATCAACCATCTGAAGAACGTTTCTTCAAATTTTTTCCAATTATTGCCAACGTTTTTAGAAAATGCCAACAGAAGATATCGTCTGCTCAAACCTGGAGGCAGATGAGCAAACTACATGCGCCAGTACGCCCTTATGAAGCAAATCACCAAAGATTACAACATTCATGGGAACCGTCTCCATCGGCCCAGCTGGGAATGACATAAAAAATACCTGTCCAATTAAATACAACAAAACATGACAGGCAATGATGTGAATGTCAAGTTAATGACCCACTAACACCCAAATTAATGTTATAGTTATAGCTAAGGGTATATGCGGGTGCAAGAATTACAGTACTGTTAACCTCTACGAAGCAAAGCTTTATTTCTGCGCCCGGCGTAATTGGTCTGTCTGATCCAACTGTACCTGTGGAACCATTTTCCCGAATGATTCCATGATCTTTGAACTTTTCGCCTCTTGGTAGTAGGCAAAAATGCCCGTGACCAGTACAACGATTGCCAATACTAATCCTAGGTACAACTGAAAAGCATTGCAAATATATCAGTATCGTGGGGGAGATATACCTGTATACTGGGAGTGGGGAGGAGGGGGCATAGTATCTTTTTGGGGGGGGGGTCAGTATCGGCGGTGGGGGTTGGAGAGCGCAGAGGGGTGGGGAGAGGTTGGCGCACCGTTATCGAAATGGTATCCCTCTCCATCACATGAAGAAGGGCCTTCATCAGGCCCTGCAATACACAACGAGAGACCAAAGACAGTCTGCAAGACATCATGAACCAACGGCAGAAAATTCTGGGTGGAGTTTTTCTTTTCCCAAACAGGACATCAACCCTAAGGACACAAATTGACCCTCAATAGACAAATCCCAAATTCCCAGATCTGCGTACTTCTGCCGAAATTGCAAACACAACCTCGACCTGAAACCAGCTGATGTGACACAATCCATGATTTAGCAATTGTCAAGTCTGACGCAACGTCGTCGAAGTCACTGTTGCGGGGTTCTCTGCACCACGTCATTCAGTTTCAGACCGAGGTTGTGTTTGCGATTTCGGCGGAAGTGCACGGATCTTTCTCGTTTTCGTCAATTTGGGATTTGTCAATCTGCAGGCCAATTTTCCCTGATTTTGTCACAAAGAAAACTAGCGTTGTCCTTTGCACTGATCTCCTTAAATACCACCAATTTCTTTGAAACTGACAGGAGAGTACCTGGGGCACTACGACGACGGTTAGCACAATACCTACGAATGAAAGAGGAGGACGAGAGCAGGAGAGATAGTGATGAATCACGAGGAACCAGGGGCATGCTGCTGGAACAAACATCTCTTTTTGGGTCATCAATTACCCAAGAGAAACACCACAGGATAGTCATACAAATTCAACTTTACGCACGTTGGGCAGGGATAGACGCAGAGTCGCAAATATCGAACAACGGAAACGGGACGGCAAAATACTGAACAATCGTATCACGACTGCGGCACTGCACCAATCAACGAAGACCACGATATTCGCTGCAACAAGACACTGGGGTTACCTGCGGGACCATATTCCGAAAACTATCCATAATTCGGGAACTTTTGGCTTCTTGGTAGTATGAAAAACAGCCAGTTACGGCCACAACGGAGAAAAGGACTATACCAAGGTATAACTGAAAGGGCGAGAATTCAAAACTAAACTTAAAATTCCTGTTTTTTATTCTATTAATACCTGCAGTAGACGAGAACCACAAGAATTATTCACGATCATACTAATACAGGCATCAACGTCCGTTTTGAAGAGGTACTTAGGTCAAAGTTTTTGCATGTGCTGCAAAAACTTCATGCTTCTGTGCAGAATAACCCTAAGACCCAGGAGGTACCGGTACTTTATGCCAGGGCCTCTTGGAGACCCCTGGCATGAGCTCCTTGCTCAGGTTTGCTGCAATCTGGTGCTGAAAAGGAACTTCTAATGCACAAGAAAGACATGGAAGTCACACACAATGTAGAGATACAACATATGATTATACAGTTTCAATATTTTTACGATGAAAGTCTAGTTCTGGCGGCATTATCTAACCAAGTAATTCTGAGAGTATCAAGTGCAAGAGCAGATTTAGGAGAAGGGTTACATCTCCACAGCAAAAACAATCCACATTACTCAAACTTTCACTACAATTTCAAGGCACAATTTCATCATTTGTCAATATTCAACACTTTTACATAAAGATGGCGCTGTAGTAAATAACGTCCAAGGACCAGCTCGACGCGAGACTAATTCCTAAAATTGCGTAGGGTTCCTTGATCTTACGGATACTTACATTATCGCCTGGCGGTTCATCATAAGTTGAGGCTTGTATAGAATACGCGATGAAACACAGGATTGCTCCAATCCACAGGAGTAAACTAAAACCGCCGAATAATTGTTTGCAGAACTTCACCCATTCTGGTGTCGTCTTCGGCGGCGTCAATTGATTTGGCCCGTCACGTGCGTAGATTTCTTTTGCCCTGTCTGGTGTTAAACCCTGAAAGAAGGCAAGCAAAGAATGCAATTCCGTCGGCATTGACATGATTGACGCCCACCCATGAATAGCACACCGCCCGGTTTCTATTTTTACCAGGGAAGGTCGGACAAATATTAGATAACAAGTAGACTTTACTGAGTGACCACATTGTCGATGGTGAGACAGGACAAAAGCAGGGTCGGACAAACACAATGAAATTGACACGTCCGACGTCACTCGGGCGGTTCGCTATGCGAACTGCCTTTCTGATAAATCCAAGCTCTGATCTTTGCACCACGGCTGGTCCAGTCCATATCCAAGAAGCTCCTTCAAGAGTCCTTGCATATAAAGCTTAGAATATCTTTCCTTTTTTCATCATTCACCATCCATTCACAGCAGATACTTACAAGATTGGGTTCTGTGCCTAAGTGGTCATATAATTCTTCGATGGGAATTTTGTGGTCGTCCTGTAAGATGGAAAATATACAAAATCACTTTTTTGTGGCAATTTTTATGTGATTTCCATAATTAAACTCACAGATTTCAATTGTAGCCAAACATAAAATTTGGAGGAGGAGACTGACGCTATGGTCCAGACCCAGTGGTGATGTTCAAGGCCACAGATGTTGACAATACCAGGACCGTGACCTGATCTCCTCCACCAACAATTAAATGATTACATCTCATAAATCAAGTGAGCATTAACAACCAGTTTATGTCAGTCATTTCTAACCTCATAAATTGCCTATTTTCTAATAATGTGAGTGTGGCGGTCTCGGAAAACCCGTCAAAAGTCGCTGAGTGATCAACAAGGGTTGTCAGATTGCCTGTGCATTGATCTGTTACTGTTCACCTGTTACGTAGAACATTTCAGCTATTGAAATGTGCGGGTTCATCAAGGCCATTAACACTTTCCTCAAATGCGACATCGAACGGGTTTTCCTAGACCGCCTCACATATGATTGTCAATGCACTACAAGATTTACAAGTGCAGCATATCTAATGGGAAACTTTACTGCCGTAGAGACCACCACCAGTCCAGTTAACGGTCCAAGAACGCAACCAAAATGACATCATCGTCATAAGCCACGGCCTCATATCATTATGACAACGGAGCTGCAGTTCTCTTCTGTGATGTCCGAATCTATGAAATACACTCCCCCCTCGCTATTACGAACCCTTCAGGGTCCAAGGGTTAAGTTCGTACTAACGGGAGTTTGTAACAGCGAGGATTTGTCCGTGGGGGCATGATGATTAGGAGCCAGGCGTTGGGATCGTAATATCAGGGAGTTTGTAAAATCGAGGTGCGTAAGAGCGAGGGAACACTGTACTTCAACTGCTAACTGAATGGTGGGCTGTAGCGGCACACAAGTCTTGCATTGGGAGGACTTCACCAGTTTTCCAGCCGGTTACGTTTACGTACCATCTCAAGCTCCTGCTTGAGCTCATCCAACTCCTGTTTCTTCTTCTTCCCCCTCTTCTTCTTCTTGCTCGGTCCATTTTTATCATCCCCCTCCGTCACCGCGTACCGGTAACTGTCAGCGCGGGGCTGAAATGAAAAAGATAAGAACCACATGAAGAATGAGAGAGGTCTACTATGATTCATAAGTTGAGGAGCCTTGACAGCCTAGTGGTTATCAAGTCCGCTTGGGAAGTGGCAGACCCTGGGTTCCAATCTGGTCCATATGGGATTTAATCATCCATGGCTCTTCAGTCTCTCGCATGGTCGAGTCAGGCCTTGTTCACACTGGCAGTGCGGTGCGACGCGAATTTTTTCTGTTCAAAGCCTATAGCTGTACACACTTGCGGTGTGACGCAATGCAGTAAGCTGCGTAAGACACGACGAGCGATTTCCACCGCCCCTGNTGCCCCCTGTTAGCTAGGCTGGCTTGGATAAATCTTGCTACAGGGCAGTGCCGCCCACAACCTAAACAATAATGTCCGGATGAATCTGACTCATGGAGATTGGCTAAATTCACTGAAAAAAGACCTCACCAAGGATGTCTTGCGTGTGCTATTCAGGCACAGGAAAAAACAGCTCACCTAGCTTTTGGAGGTGAGCTATGAACCACTCGCGTGGATTTTTGAAAAGGCAGTCACTGAAATAGATTCTGTCAGATTTCATAAAAGACAGACAATACTGAAATTGACAAACATTTGGTCTCAAACTGCCAAGCTGAGAGCGACACACGCCTGGTTTTGCTGTGGAAGGTCACATTTTTCTGTGATGACGTCATCTGCACAAGCTCTATTCAAGGCAATCTCCCCATCCCTACTTTTTTTTTGACACATTACATACACGGTCAATTTTTGGTTAATACAGCATCTATTGGCACCCTCTGTCTATTCTAATCATGTCCCATCACTGCCGAGCGTCAGGCCATAAGCCGGCAAAGCCAGACTCATTTGGAGCACGTCCATGTATACATTTGGCAGGTGCCAGACCCAATGATTGTAATACTGTCTCTTGGCAAGGGAATCAGCAGACAGTGAGACTTTTCTCGCCGACAGCATGTTCGTGTGGAGATTCTCAAGTTGCACAAGACAAGTTTGACACTCCAAGTGCCAAGACGCAGGGATGGTGCTACCCTCTCGCCTCGCCAATGGTTATGCCTCCTATGATGTGGAGACTGTTATACATATTTATACCGATACTTTAGTTACAGGAGAATTTGTCCCCGGAAAATCCGTACCTGAGGAGAATTCGTCCACGGACTTTGGGTAACTGCAATGCAGGACTGTAAATTCAGGGCCGTAGCTAGTGGGGGCAGGGGGGCAAATGCCCCCAAGAGCCAAAAGGTACAAAACAAAGTTTTGCTCTTCAAGGTCATTTCCCCTCTTCAAGTCAAGTTTATGTAGTGTCAGATGTGGGGAAAATGCTGAGAGGATGTAGACTTTCAATTTTTTTCTGGGGGGATGGTCCCCAGACCCCCTCCAGCTTCACGTTTCAGACTCGATCAATTTTGCCCCCTACGTTATCAAAGCTATCTATGCCCCTGAAATTTGGCTCGAACTCAAATGTCATCATTTGCAAATACTTTGGCAAAAACTTGAGAAGGGCTATGAGCAAATTCCGTACTTTCTCTAACCGAACCCACTGCTCGCCCTTTATTGCCAAAGACATGCCAGAATTGAATCTGATACGTGTAAATTCCATGCACCCAACAAAAGGTTCATGAAAAGATATACGGCCGGGCTTTGTGTTAATTGGATAGTGAGTGCACCTAGGTAGGCCTACATTATAGAACATAATGACATCATTTACTAAGCAGGCCGAGGTAGGCCATTGTTGACTGATCTTCTTAGGTATTCAAATGAGTGAACAGGCCTAGGTGGTTTGGGGCTGGATAAACCAGGTAGGCCTGTGTATACATGATACCATATGTTTATTCAGGTCAGATTGTGTTCCAATTGGAGTGTGCCTCGCCCATACAGAGACACCACACACACTTTTCACACAGTGGGGCAAGAGAAGTAGGTTAAAACCTGCACAAAAAGAGCACAAAGGGCTCAAAATTCACAGACACATCAAAGGCACTTGCCGTTCTGCCCTTTGTTTGCCTTGATGCCCTTCATTTATTTTGATCCATAGCCAATTTTTCTTCAATGATTCCAATGTCACAAGTGCCCTTTTTCACCAAAAGAGCAACAGTGTCCTATTTTGGCCCAAAATTGCTGTGTCCCAGTGGCAACGAATCCTCTGCCCTGTAACGGCACATCCGTACATCCCAGAGGCGAAATTTTTCACGGAGTGTGAAGAATGGTGTTCACCAGGCAACCACCCAGGGATCCAGCCAGCCCCTCAGGAGGAAAAGTCCGGCCTACATCTGACAGAACTCTGCAGCCAGAAAATCACGATTCTAGGCAGGCCTATCTCAAGAGCTTCAGAAGTCAGAAATCTCCCTTTCCCTCTCCCATTCAAATCCCTATTAATCAGTGGTAGTAATTAGAGTTATATCCCGAGTAATACTTGGAGGTGGTGTCTGTTGACAGAGCTCTTCATCTGCTCACATATCACTGGTTACTTTCAGCGCTATCATTTCCCAGTTCTGGTGTTCAAATAATGAAATGAAACACCACAACGCTGAGAACACGGCGTTGATTGTACGCCACTTCGGGCAGGAATGATTGCGTAGTACGACCGATAAAATACAAAATGCCGTAAAACCTTTATAAGAAATCAGCCCCGACTCCCGTGGAAGATTTTCCCCAGATTCCTCAACTTCCCGGTACAGGCCATGATAAGATTGGGTCAAGAACCAGTGAATTATTTTACATCATTTTGGTAAGCAGGCAAAAAATCCCCAACATAGCTGATTGCAAGGCACACAACTGGTTTCTGAGCATGATTCCCGCCAGTCAGGGCATCTGCATGGAACTGTCCATGGCCTAGCACGACTCAGTTCTTACATACAGAACCTTTCAGTGCACAATCAAAGGACGACAGAATTAATATTTCATGGAGCTGTGGTGATTTCAATATGTTGAAAATGCAAATGGAAAGCTTGGATTGAAGAATCAATCAAGTGCCATGTAATAAACATACAGTTAGCACACCTGCATTACATGTACCAATACAGGTGTGACAGGAATCAACGTCCTAGGAATGCAAGTCCGCAAAACAATAGCCCGCTATTGTAAGGGTAATCGAGTGGTCATGGTCTCTCTAGCCATATTCTAATCCCTCGCTGAACAATAAGACCGGACTTAGATTCCAGGGGGACTTAGATTCCTGTCACACCACCACGACTGAGCGTTTCATGCAACTCCCCGCTCTCCCAGCAAGCAGCTCGACACGATCCAATAATAAACTGGGAATGGGATACTAGTAGCTGCCCTTGACTGGAGGAAACAAAACAGAGTCGACTGAAACAACTATGGGCATAGCCCAAGGAAAGACTTTGAGAGGGACAATGATTCAGGCACCTGCAGGTTGGCAGATGACAGGACGACTCCCTCACCCCACGCCCTTTTTTGGAGGGACCTACTCCAATCCAATACCTACCTGACCACACCTTCAGCGGCAACCTTGCAAGGTCGAAAATATCGGGCCATTCTCACTTGAACCCTAGACCCACTTTACTGAGGATGCATAAAACTTTATACCCCAACACGTGAAGCCAAGCCCCACAGAGTCACCCTCTCGATCACATGAAGAGGGGGTCTGACTGGGGATTGAACCAGGAACCTCAGAGGTGACAGGCATCAATGGTTTCCACTGCACCACTTGCGCGACTCGAGTCTGACAGCCCAACCCCTTGAAAATCAACACCGACAACAAGAAGGCCTAAGAAAAACAATGGAACGACTCAGAATTCTGAGACAGCGAAGCCTAATCCTTCGTGATTGTCGTTCCATTGGAATCCAATGTGAAACCCAAGACAGAAATAGCTCTAAATAGCAACTATTTTACAGCATTTATTGATAGATCATTGCGATCGATTTTTTGGTCAATATAGCTGATCTTGCCACATCCACGTTTAGCTCGGCATGTGTTGGATAGAAAATACTGCCCGGGGTGAAATTATCTCACAGTCGTATCAAACACAGGTTCGCACACGTCACATGATGTACTGGAGGAAGTATTCACGTATTGATTGGTCAACAAACTTACATTCATTAGAACTCTACACATAAATCATTGTGGGACAATCTCAAAAGTTACATGTATTTAGAGAGACTTGAATTCTCACAGTTCAGTGATTCTGTCAAGTCAGTTGCCAACAATCACATTTCAGGGATTTCACCACAGACCGGCAATTCCTCTGTACAGTAACTTGGTTCAGGTTGCCCACAATTCAGCAATTAGTTGCCCACAAATTGCAGTTCAACGATTCTGTAATTGGTTACCCACCAGTTGCAGTTCAGTGACTGTAATTGGTTGCCCACAATCTGCACTTCACACAATCAGTTATTGGTTGCCCATAAGTCACTCTTTAGTGATTTCTGTAATTGGTTGCCCACAAGTCACAGTTCACTGCTTCTGTAATTGGTTGCCCACAAGTCACAGTTTAGTGATTTCTGTAATTGGTTGCCCACAAGTCTTGTTCTGTGCTTCTGTAATTTGTTGCCCACAAGTCTCAGTTCCGTGCTTCTGTAATTGGTTGCCCACACGTCGCAGTTCAGCGATTCAGTAATTGGTTGCCCACAAGTCGCAGTTCAGTGACTCTGTAATTGGTTGCCCACAAGTCACAGTTCAGTGACACTGTAATTGGTTGCTCTTTCTTAAGAGTTTACGAGTTCAGTAACTGGTTGCCCGTGGCTTGGGACAACAGGACCACACCAAGAAGCCAGTTCTCACGGCAACCATTCAATTCCCGATTTATGCAGATGTATGGATGAGATCTAAATCAGGGTAAATCCTATTTTTAGACGATGTGGGATGACTGCCTCATGAAAAATCTGCATCCAATCATCCGTGACCATTAGCGACCACCTGCTCCCCGCAATCGTTACCATGGCAACAAATTATCACAACATTCTCTACTTCGGGCACAATTTTGAGGAACGCTGCAGAAAACTCTTCCGTTGGGTTCAAATCTGACAGCAGTTCAGGACAGGTATTTGTTCTGGTGACTTATCAGGTTTTCAGATGCAACCACTAATGGTACTAATTACATATTACGTGTCCCACAAATCTGTTTTGTGTAACAATTGGCAGCGTCTAATCATCTCTCTTCCGCTAATTAATGGTTGGTACAGTTTCCTAGTGATTTGGCCTGTCAAACGTTGTGATGGAGGTCATCAATCGCAGCAGAATCCAAACAGTAGCAAAGTAGTTAAAAGTACATTGTTCTGTCATTGTCAATCACATTTAACCACCATACTCATGAGATGATCGTCTCTCGCTTCAACACTGCAGGTTTTCTCTGGGTACTCTGGTTTCCTCCTGCTAGATCTAATTCGTTGATATCATCTTAGAGAATGTCATACAGTTCAGCATCTAGCTCTTGATCCACACTTTGTTCATTCCAAAGGCTGCAATCACATAGAGCTACAGGGACATGCCGGTTATGGCTTCACGGTCACGAGCCCTTTGTGAAGCCACTGTCAAATGGCGCACGTATGTGTAGTGTGCACCTCTATCTGTACATGTACTTCATAATTCTGTACGTGTGGGGTGCCTCCGGTCGATGGCAGCAGGTCCACTCTGCTGGCATCCAAAATCTGTCAAGTGCAACTCAGGTGAATTTGCCACACAAACAGATGCCGAATCAAGAATCGGACATTCCAAGCCACAAACAGGTGGAATTCCCATTACACAATCAAATATTCAGCACCCCTCCTGTCAGACGGAGTGCAAACTGTACTAATCAGCAAACTGTGATCGCCTGATCAGACTCGACTCTCCAGGTTAGAGCTCCGGTCAGCATGTAACTAAAAGCTTGATTAATTATCGAGGGGCTGGCAGAGGGAGGGATCAATACACGACTCTATTTTTACTGTGGAAAGAACGGTTTAATGGCTGGCTTCACCTGAATCCAGGCAACGACATCTAAACGTTGTTAGGAATTCACATACAGGGCTGCATTCACAGTGGACTACCCACATATCTTGACCTATAACATGAAAGTTCAAACGTAATGCTTGGGGAACAGAAATGCAGCAATGGCATTTGGGGTGAATGCACATTTGTATTGTATTAGATTTTTCTGTCAGGGCCGAAGCCATAGCATCATTACATTGGCCCTGGTAAGTATGGAAGACGCCATCTCAAGCTACTCCTGTTCCTCACTTGGATGGGGTCTTTTACTTGCCCTTGTAAAGGCATAAGGTACAAGGCACCCGGCTTCTTACTGTCCCACGCAACAGACGTGAAGAGCCAGGAATGAAATCCCATATGGCCCGGGCTGGATTCGAAGCCGGGACCTGCCCGTGCTGAGCGGACGTGATAACCACTCAGCTATAACAGGGCTCCTCAATGTGAATGCACTATTCTGCAACTTGAAACAGCAACAGCATGCACCGTTCTATGACGATGACTAGAAATGGTGGTCGCTACTAAGCATTTGGGGTGACTGATCTGTTGAAGAACAGACCTTCATAACCGACTAGGCCTGCATGACTTGGAGCTAAATGGACCACACTGTACCACCGCATCACACAGCGGGTGGCCAGCAAGAGGGCTCGAATTTGACCAGTGGACAGCCCCGTTTTTTATGTTTCTGGTTTTTCTATGAACTCTGCAAGGCTGCAACAAACGTATCGGTTTTTCAAAGATGCTGCAGTGAAAACATAGTGCAGCCGGCAACAGCTTGGCTTGTCTCCCATTTTTACGATTCCTAACCAAACCACACATATCAGTGGCGCTAACTCGCAGAATCCTCCCCCAGCATGTCCAGGGAAAAAACACCCCACGGCACAAGCCAGATTGCGAATCAATTCACCAACCAAGCATCCCTCAACTCATCCCAGCCTCAGCGTGTAGCACTTGCAAAGGTTAAGTTATGTGAATATCTCCAAAAGGTCAGAGTGTCATGCCTGCTTCTCGGATCAATAGTATGATGTGGAGATCTCAATGTGACGGGTGAAACGGGAGAGACTAATGATAAACGCCAGATTCAGACGGTATCGCTGATTTTGTGTACAACAGTAGCGGTTGGCTGGTTTGCTAAAATGAGCCAGAGTACACTGTGAACCTAAAATATACCAAGCGGACTTGATGACCGAAATCTCCGACTCAAATGATCAGCATGGGTCATGTTACCATGATTATCAGCTTGTTTTTTCTGATATTCTGATATTATTGGGATTAATTTGTCGAAATGCATCCAATCCATTTCGCAACAGGTATCTAATGCGAATAATTACAGCCGACTGACATGATTGAAGCAATGACTTTGATGACATGATGCAGAACCTGGACACGAAGGGTCAAGCTTTTCTATTCATGGCGAAATGCGGCGGCATGCAGCCTCCGCACAAACCAGGTGGAGGGGATAATCCACGCAGATCTATATTTAGAATCAATTGTAATCACAAGAAGGGACGAGTTCTCCAACACTAGGCATGCTAGGGGGTGGTGTTAGGAGCGTGTTTTTTTTCATTTTATTTGATTTTTCCGTCAGGGTTGACGCTATAACATTATTGGCCCTGGTAAGTGTGGAAGAGGCCATCTCAAGTTACTCATGTTCCTCACTTGGATGGGGTCTTTTACTTGCCCGTTGCAAAGGCACAAGGTACAAGACACCACGGCTCACTGTGACTGTCCCATGCGACGGACGGAGTCGGGAATGAAATCCCATATGGCCCGGGCTGGATTTGAACCCAGGACCTGCCGCTTGTTTAGCAGACATGATAACCACTAGGCTATCAGGCTCCTCAGGGAGTATCGTCTCAAAATGTTGATTTGTACAGGGATACGACAACGTTGTCAGCACTACAAGACCTTAGGTTTGTATCATGCTCTCTTGAGATTTAGAATGATTTAGGTCCCGCAGACCGAAGCATCACATTCTCTCTGCCTCTGGCTGTCATGACAAGATCTCTAGGATGATGATGGAAACACAAACTGTTGTTGCAGGTAACTCTGGCCGCTAACAATGTTACAATCTTATCATCGCCTCCCAGTCGACTCGCCTGCAACTTAGGCCAAGCCAATGCACAATTTGGTTCCTGTGACAATGCTAGGCCAGTTTCTTGCTGATCTATATGCTCCAGGCAGGGGGGATCCACGATTTTGGAAAAGAGGGGGCGCACTGTGCTAGAAACATCTGTGGTGAATTTCAATCATTTGCTCCAAATTTCAGAATTTCACGGTCAATTTTACAGATCTGTTGACCGAAAGGCGGCACGTGCCAGGTGCGCCCCGGATCCGCGCATGCCACCGGTCGTAATTCCTGTTAGCCCGAGCACCTGTGCTCCAAAAACCAAACCTGAGGACAGTAAAGATCGAGGACACCCCAAGACTGAGGGGGTGGTAGTCACGTGGCCCACCAGAGCACAATCCTGAGTGAAAATAGACCTCTGTTACCTATGCTACAGGGTGTGGTCAAACTTAACTCGATGCCATAATCGTTACGCCGTTAGTTTTTGTTACGGATGCAATAGGAGTCAGTTAAGTTACTGAATCCATATTACGATCGATAGTGACGATGGCAACACATAGTGACAGAAAATCAATGCATGAATTCAGTAAGGCCAGGCGCAGGGAATTTATTCCACCGCAGAGTGAGGTGGCACAGTGGTTGACTAGCACAATCAAGACCTCAGGTCATGGATTTGATTCCCGGCTGTCTAGCCACTTCCTCATTAAAATCTTAACTTTTGTAGGAACGAGTTGTAATTGCAATGCACTGAATAAGCTGTTCCTTGAATGGGGACCCTGGCCCACTGGCTCAATAGGTGTCACTAATGGTTAAAACTGTTGAAATGAAACTGACATCCTGGTCCTGATCAATTTCCGATCAATTTCCCACACAAGGCATCGATATATAGGACCTGGTTACGGTGTGACTGTGTCCTCTATCGTAGCTGGGATCCCCACTGCCCAGAAAGGGTTGTGGTTACACAGTCTTCCTATTTCACAAGTCTAGATAAATTTTTCTGACCCCCCATTCCAACCGGCACTGGTTCAGTCCTGTGCAGCCCTGAAGATGGCAACAAGGAGGCCTAGTTTCACCTCTCATGTCTTGCATAATTTTACGGGAAGTCCGCCATACAGGACGTCCACCTACTATGGAATGGAGTGGATGGACTACATATGCTGAGTTTTGGCGTCTCAACACCAGCTGA
>NMRB01000824.1:86976-125194 GCA_002633025.1 Notospermus geniculatus | reverse complement strand
TATACTGAGGGTCATATTTTCTTTTTTATCCATGTTTCATTTAATAAACCAGACTAGACCATTTCCAACCTGACCTGATACTAGTAAGCAGATAGTACGCCGACACTGCGACACCTAGGATGGACGACCGGCAGGTGTGGAAATGATGAACTCCGCGTAAATATTGCGCCCGTCACATGTATCATGCTTAGGCCTGCCTTACATGACATAATGTCATGTAAGCATTGGTACAGTTTGGTACACACACGCTGCTGACTCGCCTTTGTTTGACAATCAGATCCCTAATTAGGTTGTTGTGGTCGTGTTACCGAGGTGCTAATTGCCGCTTGGGACAGCCAAAGCTGTGGTCGCGGTCCGGATAGCGGGGTGGTCGCGTTAGTGAAATTCTCCAAAGGGAAATAAAGAGAAAACCAATCGGGACATTTGAAAACTGGTCGTCTTTCTGAGGTGGTCGCGTTATAGGGGTGGTCGCCGACCGGGGTTCCACTGTATTTAGTGAGTGCGTACAGTACTCTCCTGGCCCCTGTGAAGTGGCGTATTTTACGCATGACCGGCGCTACCAGAGCAGGATACACCATTAACTGTTTTGTGACGCCTCACCAAAACTGAGTGAGATCTGGAGAGATTCTGACGTCATGCCTGCATAAGCAAATATGGCGGCCACGACAGCAATCTCATCACGTTTTGCATGCTGGCCGTGGAACTTTATTCGTGCTTTTTAAAATAGACATTTTTCAATTGCTTGCATACTTGATGGATCATAAAGTACCATAATGCGTACGGTCCGCATCTGGGGCTTTGACATCCAGGTCCAATTTGCTGCCATCCAAAATCTGTCAAGTGCAAACAGATGCCGAATCAAGAATCGGACATTCCAAGCCACAAACAGGTGGAATTCCCATTACACAATCAAATATTCAGCACCCCTGCCGTCAGACGGAGTGCAAACTGTACTAATCAGCAAACTGTGATCGCCTGATCAGACTCGACTCTCCAGGTTACAGCTCCGGTCAGCATGTAACTAAAAGCTTGATTAATTATCGAGGGGCTGGCAGAGGGAGGGATCAATAGACAACTCTATTTTTACTGTGGAAAGAACTCTGGGTTTAATGGCTGGCTTCACCTGAATCCAGGCAACGACATCTAAACGCTGTTAGGAATTCACATACAGGGCTGCATTCACAGTGGAATACCCACATATCTTGACCTATAACATGAAAGTTCAAACGTAATGCATTGGGAACAGAAATGCAGTGGCATTTGGGGTGAATGCACATGTTTGTATAGATTTTTCCGTCAGGGCCGAAGCCATAGCATTATTGGCCCTGGTAAGTACGGAGGAGGCCATCACAAACTACTCATGTTCCTCACTTGGATGGGGTCTTTTACTTGCCCTTGCAAAGAAATAAGTACAAGGCACCCAGCATGCCCGGATTACTGTCCCATGCGATGGATGTGAAGAGCTGGGAATGAAATCCCACATGGCCCGAGCCGGATTCGAAGCCGGGACCTGTCCGTGCCGAGCGGACATGATAACCACTCAGCTATATCAGGGCTCCTCAATGTGAATGCACTATTCTGCAACTTGAAACAGCAGCAGCATGCACCGTTCTATGACCATGACTACAAATGGTGGTAGCTACTTCTACATGTACATGTAAGCATTTGGGGTGACTGACCTGTTGAACAACAGCTTCGTAACTGGCTAGGCCTGCAAGACCTGGAGCTAAACGGACCACACCGTACCACCGCATCTCACAGCGGGTGGCCAGCAATAGGGCTCCAATTTGACCAGTGGACAGCCCCTTTTTCATGTTTCTGGTTTTCCTACGAACTCTGCAAGGCTGCAACAAACGTATCGGTTTTTCAAAGATGCTGCAGTGAAAACATAGTGCAGCCGGCAACAGCATGGCTTGCCTCCCATTTTTACGATTCCTAACCTAACCACACATATCAGTGGCGCTAACTCGCAGAATCCTCCCCCAACATGTCCAGGGAAAAAACACCCCACGGCACAAGCCAGATTGCGAATCAATTCACCAACCAAGCATCCCTCAACTCATCCCAGCCTCAGCGTGTAGCACTTCCAAAGGTTAAGTTATGTGAATATCTCCAAAAGGTCAGAGTGTCATGCCTGCTTCTCGGATCAATAGTATGATGTGGGGGTCTCAATGTGACGGGTGAAACGGGAGAGACTAATGATAAACGCCAGATTCAGACGGTATCGCTGATTTTGTGTACAACAGTAGCGGTTGGCTGGTTTGCTAAAATGAGCCAGAGTGCACTGTGAACCTAAAATATACCAAGCGGACTTGATGACCAAAATCTCCAACTCAAATAATCAGCATGGGTCATGTTACCATGATTATCAGCTTGTTTTTTCTGATATTCTGATATTATTGGGATTAATTTGTCGAAATGCATCCAATCCATTTCGCAACAGGTATCTAATGCGAATAATTACGCCCGATTGACATGATTGAAGCAATGACTTTGATGACATGATGTAGAACCTGGACACGAAGGGTCAAGCTTTTCTATTCATAGCGAAATGCGGCGGCATGCAGCCTCCGCACAAACCAGGTGGAGGGGATAATCCACGCAGATCTATATTTAGAATCAATTGTAATCACAAGAAGGGACGAGTTCTCCAACACTAGGCATGCTAGGGGGTGGTGTTAGGAGCGTGTTTTTTTCATTTTATTTGATTTTTCCGTCAGGGCTGACGCTATAACATTATTGGCCCTGGTAAGTGTGGAAGAGGCCATCTCAAGTTACTCATGTTCCTCACTTGGATGGGGTCTTTTACTTGCCCGTTGCAAAGGCACAAGGTACAAGAGAAGACACCACGGCTCACTGTCCCATGCAACGGACTGAAGAGTCATGGATGATACCCATACATGCCATATGGCTAGGCTGGATTCGAATCCGGGACCTGCCGCTTGGTAAGCAGACATGATTACCACTATCAGGCTCCTCAGGGAGTATATCGTCTCAAAATGTTGATTTGTACAGGGATCAACGATGTTGTCAGCACAACCATTTTTGCATGCTCTCTTGAGATTCAGAATGATTTAGGTCCCGCAGACCGAAGCATCACATTCTCTCTGCCTCTGGCTGTCATGACAAGATCTCTACAACGATGATGGAAACACAAACTGTTGTTGCAGGTAATTCTGGCCGCTAACAATGTTACAATCTTATCATAGTCTCCCAGTCGACTCGCCTGCAACTTAGGCCAAGCCAACGCACAATTTGGTTCCTGTGACAATGCTAGGCCAGTTTCTTGCCGATCTATGCTCCAGGCATGGGCGGATCCACGATTTTGGAAAAGAGGGGGCGCACTGTGCTAGAAACATATGTGGTGAATTTCAATGATTTGCTCCAAATTTCAGAATTTCACGGTCAATTTTACAGATTTGTTGACCGAAAGGGAGCACGTCACGTGCCAGATGCACCCCCGGATCCGCGCATGCCATGGGTCGTAATTCCTGTTGGCCCGAGCACCTGTGCTCCAAAAACCAAACCTGAGGACAGTAAAGATCGAGGACACCCCAAGACTGAGGGGGTGGTAGTCATGTGGGCCCACCAGAGCACAATCCTGAAAACAGACCTCTGTACCTATGCTACAGGGTGTGGTCAAACTTAATTCGATGCCATAATCGTTACGCCGTTAGTTTTTGTTACGGATGCAATAGGAGTCAGTTAAGTTACTGAATCCATATTACGATCGATAGTGACGATGGCAACACATAGTGACAGAAAATCAATGCATGAATTCAGTAAGGCCAGGCGCAGGGAATTTATTCCACCGCAGAGTGAGGTGGCACAGTGGTTGACTAGCACAATCAAGACCTGGGGTCATGGATTTGATTCCCGGCTGTCTAGCCACTTCATATTCTCATTAAAATCTTAACTTTTGTAGGAACGAGTTGTAATTGCAATGCACTGAATAAGCTGTTCCTTGAATGGGGACCCTGGCCCACTGGCTCAATAGGTGTCACTAATGGTTAAAACTATTGAAATGAAACTGACATCCTGGTCCTGATCAATTTCCGATCAATTTCCCACACAAGGCATCGATATATAGGACCTGGTTACGGTGTGACTGTGTCCTCTATCGTAGCTGGGATCCCCACTGCCCAGAAAGGGTTGTGGTTACACAGTCTTCCTATTTCAGCAAGTCTAGATAAATTTTTCTGACCCCCCATTCCAACCGGCACTGGTTCAGTCCTGTGCAGCCCTGAAGATGGCAACAAGGAGGCCTAGTTTCACCTCTCATGTCTTGCATAATTTTACGGGAAGTCCGCCATACAGGACGTCCACCTACTATGGAATGGAGTGGATGGACTACATATGCTGAGTTTTGGCGTCTCAACACCAGCTGAGTATCAGCATGGGTTAAAGGCGGTTTTAACGAGCAGAGCAACTCGATACCAGGCAATTTCCAGTCGTTCAATTCTGATAGGCAGCCGCCAAAAAACTGAACCATTCAATAGGATGCAATTGGATTAAATCCAACCTGCTCGGTCTCGCATAGCATTCAAGTTGAGGACCCGTCCTGCCTCTGACAGATCACTTAATATCCATTTGAAGGGGAAGACTTTTGTATCAAGCTGTTAGTGTTCCATCCGAAGATGGCAAAGTGCTTACTCTTCAATAGCAGGCAATGAAAGTGACGATCGGCGGCGTGTGAATGTCAGGGGGTACGACAGGCTGTTAGCGGCAGACTACCGCCATGACAGCAAACTCTAGTAGTATTGACAGGTTCTGTGCGAGATCTCCGACCAGAGAGGCATTTAAGGACGACGGAAGATTGATCATAGCGGGCCAGAAGCAAAACGAATCAGAATTGAATCACGAGGCACATCAATCAAGAATATGTCGAGTGCTCGACTTTTGAGACTTCTCTTCTTCATACCTACTGCTCTCATGGTATTTCACTACTGAACATATACGATGCATTTTTTTATTACTTATTTCGCAGGGTAGAACTGGGAGTTCATCAGTGGTTAATGAGCCAGCATGATGAACTGACAGAAATAGAAATGTGGTAATAATTTGCGATAGGTTGTATATGTGTGCAGTCGATGGCTCAGCCAGGTCCTGGCATGCCTGGTAGCCTTGGTTACACTATAAAATAAAATCCCCGGCTTTTTGCGGTCACACACCAATGAATTGCCTGGCTTCAATTCAATAACCCTTGTCTGAAAAACACAGGTTTTTGAAACACGGCAAACTCTCCATGTTTTCCAAAATACCCATGTTTTTGTGAGTTCTTACCACGGCTACAGATGGCGCAGCCATTAAGTGACCTCATTTTCGCGCCTCCAACAATGTGTGCCAATACAGAAATGACTAAAGGGGAGTCAGTGCATGCAGCGCACCTGTCGCCAGGCTACTTGTGACCTCTCGCTGGGCTTTTCGTACACGGGTCTGGAAAAACACGGGTATTTTGAACAGGTGTAACCGTAGCTTATATGAAACTAAACCGTAGCTTATATGAAACTAAACCACATTCCAATCCAGAGCCGTACATTATACGCAAAATGAACCTCTGACAGAGCATGACCTTTCGGTTTTGCACACAAGCTTTGAACCACAGAGTTATACACCAGGGATTCACGTTTAGTAGGAATGAAGTTACCTTATCCAATAGACGCGTTTCTCTAGGAAATAGCAAAGGCAAGGGATCACTGAAGAAATCAACATGCCCTCTAGTCTAAGTCTGGCAAGTGTGGTAGATTTCAAAGAGCAGCCAGTTCTGGGTTTTTATCGAACAGGACCAATGTTCCCGAAGCCGTTGTAAGGTTTCGGGAACATGGGCCCAGGTCGAAAAGGGGACCATCATAAAATGGACAAGTAAAATACTGAGCTGAGCATTAGCTCTACACAACATTCTAACAGGCTGCAGGAGGAAACCGGAGTGCCCGGCGAAAACCTGCCTTGTCAGAGTCACCCTCTCTATCTGAACACATAAAGAGTTGAGTCTGGAACCTCAGAGGTGACAGGCGCCGATGTTTCCACTGCGCCACTCTGAACAAGTGGTGAACCTACATGTATCGCGGGGTTTAAAATGAATTTGAAATGGACTGGTACATGTAAGCATGACGACAGAGCACAAAGGACAATTTCCCGAAGTACGTACACTGAGCCCCAGTTACGAGAGAGCAAACACGTGTAGTGAATAACCTAATGGAAAAATAGTCCATTAGCATGGGCCAACATCGGTGGAATAATCTATAATCCTCATGAATTGTAATCATGATGATCGATCTGCAACTCGAGCGGCCACGTAATTTCCTCAAATTCTGTATGTTGAAGACGACACGCACGATCGTGTTCGTGACTTCAGTGATATGACGACGAGAAGTCAGAAATCATTACCGAGTACGATTATGACTCTTTCGTGATTTTAAATGTCACCAACAATGATGAAATACGACATTTTTTTTACTTCAGAAATCTTGTACTGTAAACCGTGAAATTTTCACGGGCGTTTTATTTTCGCGTTTAGGGGTCAAAATGCGAACTTAAATCACGCGAAATTCGCTGGGTCTTTAACATTTCTGAAGCCCGAGGGCCATTATCGCGAATTCATTCTTGGCGAATTTGCGAAGTACGAAAATCGCGAACAATCAGCACCGCGAAAATTTCACGGTTTACAGTATACTGTTATGAACAACGTAAAAAATACTTTTTTTTCACTGCTTCAGACTTGTCACAATTCATGCAGCTCTGGCCGCAGTTTATTTTTCAGGCTAAAGTTTAGAATCCCCGATCAGAAGTGAGTTCCGTCCATGGCACATAATGGAAATCCTGTTACAATACTGCTTATTCCGTCAATTTCCGTCAATCGACGACCTTTTTTGGGGCACTGATTGGGGATTCTAAACTCATTCCCATTTTCATTCACTTTTACCCATTTCAGGAACATGAAATCATCAAATCCTAGCGGCTCAAGCACCAGTCACTTCAGGCAGTGTGAGGACGAGATTTATATTCAGAATGTCAGATACAACAGATAGAAATATGTCCGATTTACATGATGTACTCTTTCCAACAATGGCATAACACGGTTGTTCAACCAAGCATCAAGAGAACAATCAGTTCATGATTTATACATGTCCTCCTGACTTCACATGTGAATACCTGATTGCAATTTGAATACCAATCAGTGAATCACTCTCACTGTGAGGAACTGTCAGGGCTGACGAACTGGAGGGAAGCCCCACAAAACAACATCTTGACTTCGCCAGTGTTTCTGCCAGATGGTACTCAGGGTAATATGTGAGTAACCTCAAAGGAACAGAAAAGGGCCATTTTCTTTTATTTCATGGGGTTTTTTGCTGATTTTGAAGAAATTATTACCCTCAAAAAAATTTCTGGCAGAAACCCTGTTGGCATACACAAAGTTTACTATTACTAACAGTAAGCTCAGGGTGCACCTCTCAGCTGAGAATAAGTACTACCAGGTTGCCCAGTTGTTTCAACACCCTTTACTAGTTCCCTGAAGAGTATCCTGGCCAATTTAGGCATGTCAGGAACATGTTCTGGGGGGCAAGGGCAGGGGGCAGAAATTGTCACAACACTATAAATAACATAAAACCCCCAGTGAAGTGTGACCTCTTTCTCAGGTGAGTGACTCTGTCTGAGCCCAGTGTCCCACTGGGATACTGGGATATTGGGATTAGACAGACTACACCACCTCAATTCATTGATTTACCGGTACTATCTTTACCAGAGCACCAGAGATCTCCATTGTGAACACTGCCAGAACTTGTCAAGTGATTGGCCCTTTATTACTGTAATTAGTTCCAAAAAGAATAAAAATATTGATCTCAGGTAAGGCCGTCCTGCATGGCGTAGGAAAGACAAATACCCCTGACATGCCTGAACATAGGAAATATTTTGTTGTCTATGATTGTACAATAAGGCACCCAACACCATGCATAGGGCGTGGTGCAGGTGATAATGGCATGTTTTGTCACCAAGCACGATTTGAAGGAAAAGTAACCTCGGAAACTCTTGACTTTCAGGGTTCTCGCTGCCACTCTTCACTCTAGTCATTGAAGAATAAAATGTGCTAAGTGACTATTGGAAAATAGTCATTTCATTGATTTTGACCAGGATTTTAATGATAATTCAGCAGTGACTAATGAAAATTCTAAAAGTGAAGAAAACTATCCAAGTTCCAGGGGGAACCCTGACTTTGGTGTGAAAGGCTACATCAATGCAATGTACAAACTGGCTGATAGGTCGGATTTTTTCACTAGTCTCAAAAGTTTGGGCAAAATACTTGTTCCTTCTTGACCACTCCTTTCCATCAATACAGATAAAACTCCACAAAAACATTGATTTTCTCCTAGATTTGCCTAGATTGGCCAACTAACCTAAATGATAAAATCATGTGTCAAGAACGTTTCGATCTTTATCTTTTGGGTCACTATCAAAATCGGAAGCTTGGGACAATTGTAGTATTCCTGCTTACAATACAATGTAGGCCTCAATCATTGTCCTTCAGAATACAGCAGTGAAATTCACTGAAATACAGATAATAGGGAAGTAGGAAATGGTTGCATCGAAAAGACCACGCCAATGTCATGACTCATTCATATGCAGATGTAACAATTGTGTACTCAGCTTTGAACATGTTGAAAACAACCGTTTGTTCTGATTACTCCTTCCAAGGCAAAAAATGTTCAACTGGTAAAATCCTGTCTCTTAGTCTCCAGGGATCGCGTTAAGGTGCGCCCATGCGTCCCTGGACGCATGAAATCAACTTCAGACGCAAATTGAGAAAAAAAGTTTCCTGCAAAAACGTCCTCCTGAGATATTCAGGACGCAACGTAAGACGCCTAATTTTTTCATTCTTGCAATTGAAAAACGTCCACGCCAATATGGCCGTATGAATTTTTAGGATCTATGAGGAAAAAAACGCCCCCTTAGGCCTATTGACCCCGTCTCTGCGTTACCACGCGCAATGTCAACATATCTCTTCATATTTGCTGGTCTTCCCTGCAAAAGAGTCCATTTAGTTGGACTCATGGGAATCGAATTTGGACTCCTCATTTTCAAGCAATCTGACGCAAAAAGAGTCCACTTGAAAAAAATGGACTCATGAAAAAAAATCCTTAATGCTACCACTGGTCTCAACCTTTGGCGTATTTTATAGGCCTAGGCTAGATTTTTGAGTAACTGCCACCTGAACAAAATCGCAGACTCATGCAGTCATGGAGCTTGCGAAATGAAAGCACTTTTGTCAACCTTCTCATTTCAGGCTTCTAATCTGAAGTCAGCCAAAAAATGAAAGACACAATGGGCGAATAAAAAGCAGACAGATCAGAAAGACACATCTCTTTACGCTGCAAGCCTGCCCGCCCCCGTGAGTCGTGACCTCAACGACCTGGTCCGAGTTGAATAAATAACACAAACTGCACTGCAGCACCGCCACACCGCCGGTTGGCCTAGCAAATGATTTAAAAAATCATCCGAATTTCAAATCACAAAGTTTGTGCATTCAACTAAAAATGTAAAGAAATCATTGCTGGTGTCCTGAAATGGAAGACATTTACATTACAGGAAAATGGAAATTTCCATAGACCACATGCGTGTAAAGCATATGGCATGTACAATACACGGCATGTATGCAGGGCATCCGCACCGGCTGTGTGGATTCCACTGTACAAATGTACAGGTCAATGCACTAACCGGAGCACGCCGCCATTTTGCATATTCTAGCATGCTTAGCCAGCGTTCAGACAAGGTCAAATTTCGGGAGCTGCATACTCGGTAAATACGGTGGGAATATGAAAAATTTTACAGCACTTGTATTCCTTGGATATTCATAGATAATTTCTACAATTTGCACCAAATTTCACCTGATATAACATAGAAAATTTCTCACCTCTTCCTTCTCTTTCAATTTTTTGGACGCCATCTTAGTGTAAAAGGGGCGGTCGGTGTCCGTGACGTAATCAATCACGTGGTACTACACAGCGGCCATTTCAACAAGTCACGTTGATTTTTCACACATTTTCTCACGTTTTTCATGCGTCATTAGCGCTGCAATACCAAGAAAATGCTAGTTCAGTTAACGTTCTTTGGTTTTATACCGAACTTATCGCCTGTCAGCATGAGAACATTATTTAAATGACGTCATGGAAAGTTATACAGCGCTCATAAGTTTCGATCAATCAAGTCAAGTCTCGCGATACACGTTCCGAGATTAGACTGACCTTTCCCGGTGGCATGGCGTCCAACATGTCCAAGGGGGCTAGCAATGTGACGGCAGGGCTCAGTAAATGGCAAATAGCCCTTGCTGTTGGTGCCCCTGTTGCCATTGGACTTGCCGGCCTGTGGTACTACAAGAAACTAAGAGCCAAACCTGCAGAAGAACCATCAAATGAAAAGCCAAAGGGTGCTGAAGCAAGGAAAAAGGAAGACCAGGTCCAAAAATCCGGATTTCGATAGCTCATTGTAGTGCATGAAAATATCTAATTTCGGACAGTTGACATAAAAATCATTTGTCAGTTTCTGGTCATTTGGCCTGAGTTAATTGACACTTCTTCTAATTTTCAGATTCTGTTGATACGCTATTGTCTGTTTGTTGTCATCCTAAAGAAATTAGGCCTAGCTACAGCAGCAGAGCAGTGTGTCATGTCAGCAGAGACAGAGTCAGACATGTCAAACTAAAGTGGAGCCCACACAGACTGACAGTAGTCACGAAACTCACGACTTCGAATATTTGGGATATCATAACTATGATGTTATGTTCGGAGACCGGAGTTTTCGGTCTAGACTGACAGAGATGCTGACTTTCGGTTTCATTTTGTTTTTTATATGTGATGGCTTCCTTCAGCTTCAGGTGATGGCGTGGCTTCCTTCATATACATTTCTGTGTGCCCTTAAAGTTGCAACTTACATTCCTATCGTCATTGACAAAATCATTGTCATTTTCATTTGGAATCAAAGTGATTGTATTGTAAGGTTTGTTGCATGCATAGGCCTAGGCCTATAGATAAGCTTAGGCCTATAGGCTACAATACATAGATAGAGATGGCCACCTGAAGGAACACCCCCACATGGCACTTGGCTATCAGTTGACACAGCTATTAAAAAAAACAACATGTCATGTGATTGTGACTTGACAAATTCACAGGTTTGAACATGCAAGGTTTTGTGTGGGCTTGTCATCACCTCCTGATAACCCTGGAGCTGACAAGTGCTCGGTCACATCAGACTTGTTGCCAGTAATCAAATGGTGTCATTGTGTCCAGTGCATCTCTGATTGGCCTGCACTAAATCTGCCCTCCGGACTCTTAGACTAGAAAGAGATTTAGGTCATCTTGCTTGTGAAACATGACTTTGATTTAATAGTGTTTAACTGAATGCATGCAGTGCCATTTGGTTCCCCAAATCTGACCAAAGGTTATAAGTTCCAGACATCTAGGTTTATTGGTGGTTAGCAGTGATCACCAGTGGTCTCCTACGTGCCTCCTCCAGATTATGGGTCATCTTTGCAAACCTGACGTATCCCTCTCTTAGGGGTACTCTGAAAATGTTAGTCTCAGAAAGGTGTAGGCATTGTTATTGGAAAAACAGGCAGGTTAGAACAACAACAAGGAAATAGCCCCAGTCTGAAGAATCAAATAACAAGTTCAAAGTTATTCATAAGTGTCTGTGCTGTTTTTCAGAAGCCTCTGACTCCTCTTGAAAAGGCCCAGGCAGTCAAGAACAAAGGAAACAAGTATTTCAAAGCCAGCCAATATGATAAAGCTATTGAATGTTACTCAGAGGCGATCAAGTATTGTCCGCCGGAACACAAGTCAGAATTGTCAACGTTTTATCAAAACAGAGCTGCTGGTTATGAACAGTTGGTAAGTTTGAGAACTCAAGGGACAAATGAGAGGAACAGCAGCATTTGAAAGGGAGGCTGTTGATCAAAAATACATCAATACAGTTTAAACTAAACTTTCAAACCAAGCAGTATACTGTAAAGCAGGAAAATTTCGCATGCAGGAAATTTTCGCGAATTTCGCGAGAGTGTATGAGTCGCGAAAATTTCCTGTCGCGAATATAAATGTATGCAAGTGATAAATATGCTCCATGAAAAAAAACCCTGAAAAACTGGCAGAGACTCGCGAAAATATCCTGCCGTGAATATGTCTATAATTCTTGATTCGCGAAAATTTCCTGCCGCGAAATTATCTTGCTTTACAGTATACTTCAGTTCATATTATTATGATGTGGTTGGCTTCTTTTCAGAGAAACTCTAAAAAAGTAATAGAAGATTGTAGCACGGCCTTGGAATATAATCCACGCTATTTAAAAGCATTATATCGAAGAGCAAGGGCCTCTGAGATAGAAGATGACCTGACACAGAGTTTAGAAGGTGAGCGCCTGAAGAACATAATTTCAAGCCCTGAATATGTGTTATGATTATACATGTCCAGGGCTTGAAATTCGTCTGGAGCAAATGCTCCAGAGAATTAGCATTTAGCTCCCGAGAAGCAGGGTGTCTGGAGCCAGTTTCAGTTCCACAGGATTGGGTAACATCTCCAGTCTTGAGATTAGTATGGGTGGGGGTGTCGGGGTGGCGCAGTGGAAACATCGGCGCCTGCCACCACTGAGGTCGCGGGTTTGATCCCCGGTCGTGCAGGTGGCTTTATGTGGTAGAGAGGGCGATCTCTCCTCGACATCGTAGGTTTCCTCCTGGGGCTCCGGTTTCCTCCTACATATCATTAATATCGCTTGATGGGCAGCTATAATGCCCTAAGTCGGCGCTTGCACTCCTGAAATAATATTTTTAGTGTGGGTGGAGGTTTTGGGGCTTCCAAGTTCAAAGGCCTATTCTGAGCCCTGCAAGTTTTTAATGCAGAGGAGTTTGAACTGGGCTTAGTGAAATTCCTGTCAGGCTTCAAGTTTTATAACCCATATTTTCACCTCCCTTTCCACATGTTTCCAGATATTACTGGAGTATGTATATTAGAAGGATTCCAGAATCAACAGACCTTACGGTTTGCGGACAGAGTGTTGAAAGAGCTTGGAAGACGGAAAGCAAAAGAGGAATTCAAGGTTTGTAAACGGGTAAACAACAAGAGCTGATGAAAGTGACATGTGTCTGCTCGGTGACTTCCAGGCGCAGATCCAAGGGGGTGCACCCGGTGCACACCCCCTTTCGGCCTACAAATCTGTAAAATCGGCCGTGAAATTCTGAAACTTGGAGCAAATCATTGAAATTCACCACAGATTTCAATGTTTCTAGCACAATGCGCCAAAATTGTGGATCCGCCCCTGACTTCCAGAACAGGGAAAAATGATGGTGTGTTGATGGCAATGTGTGGCAGTGAGAGGGTCACTCGCACTGTATCTGAGAGGTTGCAGCTTGATTATTCGGTTGGGTTGCTGTTTTGGCCTTGGAACTAGTCTGAAAGGATCAAGTGAAAGCTGAGCTCCCTAGAACCTTCTGAAGAGATGAGTTGTGCTTTGAGATTGTACACAGTGCTTTGAGACTGTATACGGTGCTTTGAGACTGTACACAGTGCTTTGAGACTGTATACAGTGCTTTGAGACTGTATACAGTGCTTTGAGACTGTATACAGTAAAGTGCTGTAGGCCTATAAGGTCAGATTTATATTTCCCCTGAATCCCAGTGATGGTCGTCAAGTTCTTGGTTTCTTGCGAACATTGGAATAATTTCTTTTTAGATTCGACAGCCTGTTCTTCCATCAGAACAATTCATCAGGACCTACTTCTCAGCATTTGAAAACGACCCGATACTGAAACCAACACGGACTATCGAAACGAGTTACACGGAAAAAGATATCGATGAAACAGACATAAGGTAAGCATGGAAACAAAAAATAATAATTAGCCTACATCTAAAAATAAGATTGCAGGTGGTAATTTGGGTCTTTTGGAATGGTATTTTGGTGTCTGCCCTAGTTAGTGTAGACTTCAATAGAGGGCACTGACTCCATGCTGTAGCGGCAGGCCCCAGGTTCGAATCCAGTCCGGGTAATATGGGATTTCATTCCCAATTCTTCTCGTCTGTCACATGGCTGTGGTGCCTTGTACCTTGTGCCTTCGCAAGGGCAAGTAAAAGACACCATCCAAGTGAGGAACATGAGTAGCTTGAGATGACTTCTTCCGTACTTAGCAGGGCCCAATAGTGCTATGAGTCCGGCCGTGATGGAAAAAACAAATACAAACTCCAGGCTCATGTGATTGCTATTACTCTCATCTTTTTCAGCCCATATCAGCAAGCAAAGCAGTGTCTGGCTGCCCGTGACTATGAGAAAATCATTGACCTATGCAGTGAGGAGATCACCAGGGAAGGAAGTCCATACTTAGCGGAGGCTTTGCTGCTGCGGGCCACGTTTTATCTTCTGCGAGGACAGGGAGATGAAGCTAGTAAAGACCTTGATAGGATTCTGGACATGAAGGATCTGGATCAGTTGGTGCGTGACAGTTATCGATTTTACCTAGTTCTTTACGAAGGGAGAAGTCCGTCACTCAGCATAGTTGCTAGACTGCCTGGTGGTCGAGCGGTCTAACATGCTTGACTTTCAATCCTAACAGGGTCAGTGCGTGGGTTCGATCCCCGGCCAGGACATGTATGTGAAAAGCTGTGAACCAATTAGAGTCTGTCGGATGAGACTCAAAGCCATGGTCCCTTGTACCTGAGTGTCTATACCAGGGCAAGTAAAAGACCCTAAACAGGTGGACAGTTAGCCTGTCGTGGACTCCATCCCGTAGAAAAAGCTTAAGGTCTAAAAGGGTTATGAAGCTTCAAATTATCTATCTATCTAACTCGTTTAGGCACTGGAATGTTGCCCCATAGATATTCATTGGAAAGCTCTGAGGGAGTACTTTCTAATGAATACCTATGTGACATGGTTTCTGCAAGACTTCAGGACTTGTTAGGTTCAATGAAAGAATCTCCATCCGGCTCCGTTCAAGAATTCGGTAGCTTCTACCAAATCCTGAAGTTGTCCCATAGGTATTCATTGGAAAGCTCTAAGTTCTAAGGGAGCACTTTCCAATGAATACCTTTGTGACATAGTTTCTGCAAGAAATATCCAATATCGTAATTACGATATTTCTATGGCTATCCAACCATCTGGACTCTGAACCCACGTTTCTGCAAGACTTCAGGATTTGTTAGATTCAAGAAAGAATCTGAACCAGTTCTGTTCAAGCTTTTCTCCATTCTATAGATCCGTACGAACGCTTTGATCAAGATGGGAAGCCTTCGGATGCAGTATGAAGAAAAAGAGGCCGCTCTTGCCCACTTCGCCACCGCCGCAAAAGAAAACCCGGACAATTCTGACATTTTCCACCATCGCGGACAACTCCACCTTCTCCTTGAGCAAGTCGAGGATGCCCTGAAAGATTTTGAAGAATGCGTTAAATTAAATCCAAATTTCCCCATCGCTCAAGTTCAAAAATGTTATACAGGTAAGACAGGTTGAAATCAGGTTCGCTAGTACTTATGAGCCACTTTCTAGGGTTTGCAGGGCAGGAGTTATCAAAGTCATTTAAATAGGCCTATGAGAAGTAGTTAGTTCCGTGTATCTAGGTTGTAGGCCTTGTCCTATAATGCTTTGCTGTGTGTGGTGTTGACACACTTAGGGCCGTATGCACCAAACGAAGATTATCTTGAACTTAGGTTGAGCCACAACTTTTCCATTGTCACATCAGGCCCTGGTAAACCTGAACAATTGATTGAAAAGCTGTGGCTCAACCTGAATTCAAGATAATCTTCGTTGGTGCATACGGCCCCTAATGCTTAAACTTCTTAGTATTGGGTGTGTAGAACTAAAGCTGCACGCTTGGTGCTGGGATGTGGTGCAGCTAAAGCTGCGAGCTTGGTGTTGGGTGTGGCGTAAATGGGCCTGTGGCTGCAAGCCTGGCGTTGGATATGGTGTAATGGGCCAAGCCTGGTGTTGGGTAAGGTGTAATGGGCCTGTGGCTGCAAGCCTGGTGTTGGGTATGGTGTAATGGGCCTTTGGCTGCAAGCCTGGTGTTGGAACCTTGGTATATGAAACGTAAGGATGTTTGACAAGTAGTTTTGTGCGTCGACAAACTGCTTTTTGAACATACTCCTCGTTTCTTTACCGAGTCTGCTTATTGCTTCACGTGCAGCTTTGTCTTGTCTTCCTGTTGCTTGGGTGAGGAATGGAAATACTCCACTCGTGAAAGACCGGGAAATTTGCACTCCTGCTTTAGGAATCGCGATGGCCTCCCTGGCCGTCCTGCTTTAGCTGAGGCGTTTTCATCAGTCAGTTCAGATAGAGACTCCAGGAAGAAATGTGTTTCAAAGAAATGTGTGAGAATGTATTGGGGCCATCATCATGAAGCATGGAGAGGGCTCAGGTCACAACTAGCAGCAAGGGGGTCAGCATTTGAGTGGATTCATCGAACGAATTGCCCGCTGACCCTTGGTGTGGCTTCACGCTGAAACGCTGTGCCGAATACGAGTTCCACATTCGAGTGTCTGGGATGTTTTGGACATTTTGAGTAGAAGGATGTTTCCCAAGTAGCTTGTCAATTAACGAAGCTGATGGTCGAACAACCTTCCTGCTCCATGTCAATCAACATCTCGTCACGTGCCGTGATTGCTGTCAGTCAACATCTCGTCACGTGCCACGACAGCTGTCAATCAACATCTCGTTACATGCCATGATTGCTGTCAATCAACATCAACTGCTGTCAATCAACATCTCGTTACATGCCATAATTGGTGTCAATCAACATCTCGTCACATGCCATGACAACTGTCAGTCAACATTTCGTTACATGCCATGATTCAGATTGCTGTGATGCAACATCTTGTTAAATGCCATGATTGCCGTCAATCAACATCTCGTCACGTCACGTCAAGTGGGAAGGAACAGATGATGTCGGTGATCTTGCCAGCTGATCTTGTGACCTTGTGACGCATCACAGAGAGAATGAACCGTTGATTTGCTTACTGGCCGTTCCCATAGGCAGGCCTTGCCATTTGACGGGCGCTAAAATGTGCATGCGCCTTGCTTCTATTGTTTGCAAGGCACATGCACAGTTTAGCGCCCATCAAACAGCAAGGCCTGCATAGGGCACAAGGCCAGGTCTCATTGTCCTAACGGCTCGGTCCACGGAACAAGGGAACATGCCACAGGGGAACGGCCTATGGACATGCGGCCTATATTCAACACATGTTCATTTCTAAAGTTGCACAATGCCTGCTTTCAGTGTATGCACATGCACTGCCCTGCTCTGGTAAAAGGTGATCATTTCAATACTTCTTCAAAAAGCATTATAACCCTATCTCAGTGGTAGCATTAAGGATTTTTTATCATGAGTCCATTTTTTTTAAGTGGACTCTTTTTGCGTCAGATTGCTTGAAAATGAGCAGTCCAAATTCGATTTCCATGAGTCCAACTAAATGGACTCTTTTGCAGGGAAGACCAGTAAATATGAAGAGATATGTTGACAGTGCGCGTGGTAGAGAAGGCGTCAGTAGGCCTAAGGGGGCGTTTTTTTCCTAAAAATTCATACGTCCATATTGGCATGGACGTTTTTCAGTTGCAAGAATGAAAAAAATAGGCGTTTTACGTTGCGTCCTAAATATCTCAGGAGGACGTTTTTGCATCAAACTTTTTTTCTCAATTTGCATCTGAAGTTGATTTCATGCGTCCAGGGACGCATGGACGCACCTTAACGCGATCCCTGTATCTCTACAGAAACTTTTCTAGAGAACTCAAGGAGCAGCCCATTCAGCGCATCACTTCATCCTCTCCGGCCAGTTATCTTTGTTAAGAGTACAAAGCACTGGCTCACTGAGAATTAATCCTACGGCACCTTGATCACGAGTCCTACGCTCAACCGCTACACTACGGTGCTCCCCATGGTGTTCCATTTCTGGACATGGTAATCTAATTGTTCCCTCTTTTCAGAATATCGATATGCATTTACCATACACAGTCCGATGCAGCTACAGTCAACAATCAAGACTTTTGAAGAAACGGTGCATAAATTTCCCAAATGTGCGGAGGGTTTTGCCCTCTTCGCTCAGGTAGGAATTCAGAATCTCTGCCTTNTTTGAGAACGGTCTATTAATGTTTTTCAACGATTTTCTTGCAGTCGTTGTGTGATCAACAAAAGTTTGAGGAATCTGAAAAGTATTTTCTAAAGGCTTTGGAAATTGAACCAGAAAATGCCAATTTATATGTACATAGAGGGTAAGGAGATTTCCTTTTACATTTTCCAATCAGTACCACAGGATGTGAGAAAACTTTGACAGAAGATGCCGTCTGCTGGACTCTGGGGCAGATGAGTTAATGCTGTTGATTCCCGTTGTCTGTTTCAGTTTATTAAGAATACAGTGGAAGCAGGACATGGCAGAAGCCTCTAAATTCATCTCAAAGGCCATCACCATAGACGACAAATGTGAATTTGCTTACGAAACGTTGGGGACCATTCAGGTGCAAAGGTAAGTGCAGAGTGGTGTAGTGAAAATATCAACACCTGCACCTCTGAAGTTGTGGGTTTGATTCCCGTGGGACTCATCCTCATGTGAGAAAGGGAAGCTGTCTTTGACAGCGAAGGTTTTCTATGTGCACTCTGATTTCCTCCTATACGTACATTCATTTACCCAATATTGTCAATTGCAGAATGTCTGTAATCTCCGTTTTATTGCATTTCAGGGGCAACATTGATGAAGCGATTGAACACTTCAACAAATCAATCAAACTAGCCAAGACTGAGATTGAGATGTCACACCTCTTCTCCCTCCAAGTCGCCGCGATCGCTCAGGCGAAAGTAGCGCGAAAATTTGGTATTCAATTCCCTGCTGCTGCCACCATGTAAAATAACCGTCATTCAGGTTACATCTTGTAGAAATCTCAACCAGAACCTTGATCTGAAACCGGGTGACGTGACACAATCCATGATTCAGCAATGATCGAGTCTGACGCAACGCCTTCGACGTCACTGTCGTGGGGTTGTCTGCGTTACGTCATTCAGTTTCAGACCGAGGTTGTGGTTGCGATTTCGGCGGAAGTGTGCAGATCTTTGTCGTTTACATCAATTTGAGAATGGTCTATTAAGTTGCATGCTCATTCTCTTGACTTCCTATAGCAAAATAACCAAACTTGAACACGTTTTATGTTGGCAATGGTCACGACTGTTTTGGTATGCTCTTGCCCAGTTTTTTCAGCAGATATGGAACTTATCTGCCAATGTACATGTGTAACTTAGGCAAGTTAGGCTCTGCGATTCATATAGAGGCTTTGCAATGACGCCATTCTGGGGACATAGGGCGCAGAGGTGTGAGCCGACCGTGACGCGACTTGTGTGAAGTGCGCCACGCCTTTGTTTGACGTAACGTCATTGGGGCATGCACGGCTCATTTCGCTGCACCTCTGCAGCATGTGTACTCCAGCATGGCGGCTTGTGACGTCGTATGCAGAGCCTCTATATTGTAGAGTATCCCAAACGAAGTTGCTACATATTCCAGGGTCAATATTCATGAACGTACTTAAGTCAAAGTGTGATACATGTACTTATCTTTTGTGTTGAACAAAGGATAAGTGTCACACTTAGACTTAAGTGGTCGTATTCATAAAGCGGTTCTATCATTAGAACCGTCTTAGGCTGGTTCCAAGTGTACTTCACCAGTACACTTGGAACCGGCCTAAGATGGTTCTAACGATAGAACCGCTTTATGAATATGACCCAAGTAGTTTTGCAAATATGGGCCCTGATAGGCATCTAAATGACAAGTCCATTTCGAAGTAGTGATGTAACCTTTAGGCCTAACTTGTGACATTGGGTTTCAAGGGCGAATGCAGAAAATTGGTGGAGGGGAGGGATCCCTCCTTGCCGTCTCCTTGACCCATTATTAATATCCCAGTCATTGTTTCTCTTCTTTGGTGATGGGCAATTGTATTTATAGGCATCTAGAATTAACCTGGGATGCTGTCATTCCCAGAGTTACGCTGCATGATTCGTTCAATATCACATTAATAAGTTCCCAACTGATCTTAGTTATTTATCCCGTAGGCCTTATTATACTCCATCTTGTATTGTAAGTAAGAATTTAGGGGTTTGGGATTTTGTAGTTTTAAATGATACACCAATGTTTTTCAATCTGATATTCGCTCAGGGTGCCATTCCGTGGGCGAGGTTTCTTGCACAGTTTGGCTCTGTATTGGCAACTCACAGTAAAGTCCGGCAACATCTAACTACGACCCAATGGAATGCGGAAGTCATGTAATGTGGCAGAGCTTTGCGGTTTATAACCATGCCTGTCGACCATTTGTGGTCGTTCCCCGATTGTTCGCGCTGTGTGCACCGGAACTTCCGCATTCCATTGGGTCGTAGTTAGATGTTGCTGGACTTTAGAAAACTGCCGGTAGCTGTGGGTGTCGTTGGTCTTCAAGATCAATGCCACAAACAACTGACCATAGTTGCTTGATTTTTTAGGACTTGTGCCAAAAAAATCAGCAATGGTGAAGGGCTAAGTTCACCAAGCGAGGCTGTTGTACCCTCCTTTTTGCCTGATTATGTTAAGTTTATTTTTCAGCGGGACATTTTTTTGTTGAACAACCGTGGCGTGATGTTAATGTTTGAGTGTGGCAATTTGTTTATAAGTGGTTCATCTTTGTGGGTGCCTTGTACAGGGGTTCAAATAATGTGTTCTTAAGTTGTCGGTTTCACTTATATCATGTATTTTTTAGTGGTCCTTTTGACAGAGCTGGGAACTTTGCCAGGACCTATCTCAAATTAGGACACCCTCAAGTTATCAAAGGCAGTATCTTCACTGATGACCAGTGGGAGTGTGTTTATTTAGAGTAATAGCTATATTCAACACTAGAGTGTACTTGGTAGTACAGGATACTGCTGTTACTTTATCTGCACGGCCTCCCACTGATCAAAGTGACACTACTGTCACCTTGGGAGGGCAGAATGATTGGACAATTTCTACTTACATGATTGTATCGTTAAACTGACCATTTATGTTACATTCCAAATGATTTGGAATAAACGAGAGATTGACAGGTGTCAATTATAGACTTTATTGTTGTCACTTAAACCGTTTAATACAAGATCCAGGGGGATATTTTCACCACTTCCTGATCAAATATGATATACAAGTACAGTATATCAACTAATACACCCCATATACAATAAGGGCCATATTCATACAGGGTGTTTAGCCTGATCAGCGGACAAATTCTACATTACACAGGTTAAAGGCCCAGAAAACTATTGTCTGATGTCTGTATGGTGCTTCACCAGAGGCGTTTACCCGCAGGATAATCACACGCGTCCAATTGTCCTGCGTCTAAGTCCAAGGGGACAAAGGAAATGTTGAACGATCAGGCAGGCTTGTCTGGAATTTGTCCAACACTTTCTTTTGTCCTCCCACACTGAGACGCAGGAAAGGTAGATGCGTGTGATCATCTTGTGGGTAAATGCCAGAGATCAGGCAGCATACAGACATCAGACAATAGTTTCCTAGGCCTTTTACCTGTGTAATGCAGAATTTGTACGCTGATTAGGCTAAACATCCTGTATGAATATGGCCCTAAATGTATATCATCAACCCTTATACAGGATGTGCATTTCGACTGTCAAACCCATATAAGGAGGCCTACACCTACGTACATGGACATACATCAAAATGATAAAACCCATATAAAATAGGCCTACATGTACGCACAATACATGTACATCAAATGATCAAACCCATGTTCATGTGATCTTGTGCATAATGATTCACATGTCAAGGATCTAACTTCTTTTCCACTGCTCTATTGTGTGGGTGTAAAGGTCAGACAGTGGCAACAAATACTACAAGAAAAATGCAGATGTCATCTTTAGTGTGAGTGGTCATGCTCCTTGGTGTCGGTGGCTTCAATCTGAAGGTGTACTTTCAGTGTCTGGGTGAACCCCAGTTTGGCTGAAGTCTAACATGGCCTTGTATATTCCATATGACAAGCATCTGTAATACAAGAGACATCAAGTCTTGAGTTTTTGGTTTGGTGTAAGGTGTTATGTCATTGGGTAGGCACGCATCCAAGGGGGGGCACCCGGTGCACTGGCACACCCCCCTTTTGAACAACAAATCTGTAAAATCGACCGTGAAATCCACAATGGCCTAGCGTGGTGAAATCATTGAAATTCACCACAGATTTCAATGTTTCTAGCACAGTGCACCCGCTCTTTTCCAAAATTGTGGCTCCGCCCCTGTTGGGTAACATGAGGGCGAAGGGTCAATCCCAGTAAGTGGTTTACGTAGTAGAGATTACCACCTCGTTCTCCGGGAGCTCCAGTTTCCTCCTACCTGAATATCACCCGCTATTTTGATGAATAGCTGTGATGAACTGTGCCCTAAGTTAGGGCTTTTACTCCCTAAATGTGACCCTCCAAAGCAGCGACATGCGACTGGTTTTGCTGTGGAGGGTCACAAATAGCAGTATTCTCCTCCTAAGGTACACCCTGACGTAGGGACCTCATTATGTACTGATCATTACATACCCCTTTAAGCTGGCCAAAACTCTCTGCCCACGTGGAATATAAACCTCCTCTTCTTCGCGGAGTATCCCATCAACAATGTGGCCAGCAGCAGCCGCCGGGGATAGAATCACACCAGCCCTAGAAATAAATTGTGCATGAGTGTACTTCCAAGTGCACGATGTCACATTATATGAACACGTCAGCTTTAAGTTGACATCACTTTTATTCATACAAGTCAGCTTTAAGTTTGCCTCGCCATTATTACCCATACACGTCAGTCAGCTTTAAGTTGACATCGCTCACTTTTATTCATACAAGTCAGCTTTAAGTTTTCGCCACATTCACCTTCCTGGCCGCATCAGTTTTGTCGGGAATATCCCGGTGCTGACGAAGATGGGGTAAATACTGGTGATTTGTATATCCTTGCAATAGAACTGACGGATCTCCTCTCTCAAACTCTCGGTGAAGCCGCGCACAGCATACTTGGAAGAACTGAAAATGAGAAAGTTTAAAGCTGAACTGTGACAATTTTTGCCGTCGTCGAAGGTGCGTCAGCTTCGGGTCATGGTATTATTTTTTCGGAGGTCATCTACTAGGTTTCGTCAAAAGTAGGTTTAAAAAACGCTGCTTCTTCACTGTTGAGAAATACAAAAGTTAGGCCCCTGCGGCCACCCTGACCCCCTTTTCTTGGATATAGGCCTACAGATGGCGCGAGTAAACGGGAACGCGGAAAAGTTTGTTCAGAAGCAGTTTGACGAGGAAAGAAACCAGAATCTTCGCCCTGTTGGCGTTCCTCATATTCCAGCCTCTTCCGGCGTACTGAAAAGCTCGACTTAAAAAAGCCCACCTGTAGTCGACGAGAAACGGGGATGCCATGAATGACGACATCGACGCCATGTTGACGATGTGTCCGCGGTTGTTTTCAATCATCTTCGGGAGGAATGTTTTCACCATCTGAAAAAATGAATGGACGCGTTCGTCTGCTGGCAGTATGAGACCGGATGATGGGGGTGGGGGGTGGGAGGGGGCGCTCCCACCTAGCCCTTCTTGAATTCTGGGTAAAACAAATATCATTTCAAGAAAAGTTCATCTACTTCCGCCATTCTCAAATTTTCGCTCAAAACTGTCTGTGCCGGGTCTTTACCGAAGAATGACGGAAAGACCCGAAGTGTTTCGAATGCTACTTCCGCATCATAGTTCTTAGTAGTCTCGATCACCGAGCCGCTGTTGCCAATCTGGGGAGTATGAGGCAACACTGCGGAATATAAAGGCTGGCTGCGTGAGACTCTTAGAGTTCTTGGCGGCTATTCTAATGAGCTCGTCCCTAGGCGAAACTTGCCCGCACGTAAGCCACGATGTTGACATCAAACGTCTTCTGAATGCTCTTCATGGTGCGGGTCAAAAGGTCACGGCAGGTGGCGATCCCCGCATTATTGATTAAAATATCAACATCACCAAGTTCATCCTCAATCCGTTGCGCAACCTCAGACACCATGACGTCATTGGTGACGTCACAGGTGTAGGCACGTGCAGTGCCACCATTCTTGTTGATGTCATCGGCAACTTCGTCAACTCCTTTCTGAAATTAAACGTAGTCTATGCTCAGCTATCTGATGGAATAAGCTGCAACTTGACAATAGGGTAGGGGACACACAGAGAAACGTGACGATCTATCTGCCAGCGTTTCCAAAACAATAAGGGGAAAACCTGACATACGGAAACACCGGCAGATTGTTACACCTACATAGGGCTTCCCACACCACGGGCGTTGGAGACTTCTTGACAGTCTCAAGCAAGTTTTAGGATCTCAAAATTTGCTTGAGACTCAAATGCCCACCAGTACCTACACCCACCACACAGCCTACCTTCATTACGTCAAGCAGCGCGAGTTTCGCCCCGCGCTGTCCGAGTCGGATGGCGACCTCGCGTCCCATGCCATGCCCCGCCCCGGTGAGGACAACCACGTTCCCTGCGACCGATTTCCTGGCGCGGGGCACGAAACATCGCCACAGATACGCGACGCTGAATTGCAAAATGCACCAAAATAAGACGGATAAGTCACAGAGAATTTGTAGCACAGCCATGACTTGATCAAGCAGGACTTAGAAGTCGATTTGTTTCCGAGTACAAGGCCTAGGTGACCTGAATTTAGACTCAAGGCATGACTGTTGAGCGCATCGACACCATAGTGTATATATACTTACATGTAATAAATAGAATTACGTTTTATTCCTCAATGATAGGCCTAGTAATTGTGTCACATCAAAAATAGATAAGAGAGATCTTATTGTTGGTAATATCAAGTTGACATGATCAGCTTAACCCGTCACTGCCAAGGCCAACCTTGACGAAAATGAAAGATTGTAAAAAGCTTGAACGACGCTGGTAGTCCTAAAATCTGTCACATGGATAGAGTGACTGTCATAGTCCCCGCCCCAAATCTCAGTCAGATCTTGGAGGAATTATACTGAGCGCTGGCAGTCAGTATAATTCCTCCAAGGTCAGATGTAATGTTTTTCAGTGTGGCCATTTTTCTGTGTGACTCCCATTGTTTGGAACACACTGGGAAACAGACTCGCTGTTTCTCTGTGTGTCGCTCATTGCCAAGTTGCGCCTTATTCCGTTAATCTATTGTAATGTCACACTGGGACACAGGCCACACTGACAAACATTACACCGGGCCTTCATTACTGGGACTTTCCCCTCTGTTTTAGACTTTCCAACAAAGATGGTCATTGTCCAAGCATGATATAACACTACCAAACTCATCCTCTCAGACTACTTTGCCAAATCCATGGTAAAGCTTCTGACGTCATATGGTGAGAACTGTTAGACCGCCATCTTTTTTGGAAAGGTCTGTATCTGTAGGCATTTTAAACTTCTCAGCGAATACTCTACCAACGTGACATGTTAGGATTTGGTAAGGTTTATTTAGCGTTGATGAAATGCCGCGGGCGGAGAAAGAGTATGTAGGCCTATGTTGTATCCTTATAATAACGTACATTTTCAACAAAGTACACAACACTATATTTGCGCGTTTTTTTTCACATCCAAAATTATGTTTTGTATACACCACTTTCTTCAGGATATCAGGGGAAAGCTTGGAATTTATATCAATACTGAAGCAGAGATGGCGTTGCGGACGCCAACTGACCACCTTTATCGGACACACCTGCTCTCAAATGTTATCGATTTTGAAGGTTTTAGGTCGGGTTATCAATAGTTTAGGTGCACAGAAGGTGTTTTGGAGGCGTAGGCTCCGGTCTTGCGATTTTTTGCTCGAATTCGCTGCAAAATGCCGCCGAAACGAGGAGGTAGGAGCCGGGGAGGCAGAGGAGGGCGCGGTGGAACTGATCGCGGAGAGCAACGTAGTTCCACTGATGTACCTCAGAGCGGCGCTACCGGTCCCAAAAAGACCCGCGCATCTGGAATCCCGAGCAGGATACCAAGCAGCCGAGGCAGCGCTGGCAGTCGGATTCCAACCGGCCGCGGTGCTGCTGCTCAGAGACCACCACAGAAGAAAGAGGAGGCGACTGCTGTTTCGGAGACACCGACGGAGGACACCAAGATGGAGGAACCAGTTGTACAAGTGGAGCCGGAGATTTTGGATAAAAAGAAAGCGAAGAAACTGCGGAAGAAACGAGAAAAGAAGAAGTCGAGTGGCTCCAGTTCGAGCTCGTCCAGTTCTTCCAGTAGTTCTTCGAGCAGTTCGAGCTCAAGCGAAGACGAAAAGGACAAAGTGAAGGAAGTCAAAAAGGAGATTGAAAATGGCGACGTCGTTGCAGACGACACTGGAAAGGACCCGGATGTCAAGGAGACGACGGAGGTGGAGGAGTCTGTGACTACAGTTGTCAAGGATACTGTTATCGATCCTGGGGATTTAGGGGAAGGTGAACTTGTGATTTCTGGGGAACCTGGGGAACGGACCACGACGGAGAGAACAGAGACTGTTGACGAGGATGGAACTGTACACGTACGAACCACGACGAAAACCATCGTTACTGGTAAACCGGAGCGGATTACAGTATTCACGGAGGGTGATATACCGGACATTCCCGACGAGGAGGGCGTTGAGACGATTACCGAAGAAATGGAGGACGGTACCATCCGCACAATTAAGAAAGTCACGAGGCGCGTGCTGCACACGATTACGGTCGAAGGCGGAGAGGGGGAGCCCGTGATTCCCGAGGAGTTATTAAAAGGGGAACCAATAATCGTAAGTACTGATGAAGTCGTCACCCCTAGGTCCCGTAGTTCGTCCGAATCCAGCGCCAGTAGCCATGGTGAAAAGCAAAAAGAACAAACTGACCTTGACATTGAGGTCAAGGACGCACCTCAAGAACCAACGGAGGAGTTGACCCCACCAGCTGCAGACACCCCAAAAACCCTCGATGTTGAGACCACCGTCCTTGTCACAGAGGAGGAACCGGAAGTGGTAAAACCGCGCAGTCGCAGTAGCAGTAGTTCGAGTGATGAAGAAAAGGGCGCGGGTGAAGAATCCGCGGTTCAGGCAGAGGTTGCAGTCGTGGTGAGGAGCCTACCAGATCCAGAGACACTCGGCGAGTCGGTAGTCGAGACAGCTGTAGTAGTTGAAGAGGGAAAGCGTAGCCGTAGTTCCAGTAGTTCCAGCAGTTCTAGTTCTCAATATGAAGAAAGTAGGCCGGAACCTGAGCCAAGTGAGGTGGATATAAAGGTTAAATTAGAGGTCACAGAACCAGAGGTCCCTGTCCAGGAACCAGAAGTGACTCCAGTGGAACCAGTGGTCGAGGCGCCGCCAGAACCACCCCAGGTGTCGATAGTTGAGACAGCTGTAGTTGAAGAAGAAAAACGTAGTCGAAGTTCCAGTAGTTCCAGCAGTTCTAGTTCTTCAGACGACGAAAGCAAACCAAAAGCTGAGCCTACAGAGTTGGACATCAAGGTTAAACTAGAGGTCAGAGAACCAGAAGTCCCTGTCCAAGAACCGGAAGTGACTCCAGTGGAACCAGTGGTCGAGGCGCCACCAGAACCACCCCAAGTATCAGTAGTCGAGACAGTTGTAGTTGAAGAAGGAAAACGTAGTCGAAGTTCCAGTAGTTCCAGCAGTTCTAGTTCTTCAGATGACGAGAGCAAACCAAAACCTGAGCCTACAGACGAGGTGGATATAAAGGTCAAACTAGAGGTCACAGAACCAGAGGTCCCTGTCCAGGAACCAGACGTAATTCCAGTGGAACCAGTGGTCGAGGCGCCACCAGAACCACCCCAAGTATCAGTAGTCGAGACAGTTGTAGTTGAAGAAGGAAAACGTAGTCGAAGTTCCAGTAGTTCCAGCAGTTCCAGTTCTTCAGATGACGAGAGTAAGCGGAAAACATCGCCGGAGGTGGATATAAAGGTCAAACTAGAGGTCACAGAACCAGAGGTCCCTGTCCAGGAACCAGACGTAATTCCAGTGGAACCAGTGGTCGAGGCGCCACCAGAACCACCCCAAGTATCAGTAGTCGAGACAGTTGTAGTTGAAGAAGGAAAACGTAGTCGAAGTTCCAGTAGTTCCAGCAGTTCCAGTTCTTCAGATGACGAGAGTAAGCGGAAAACATCGCCGGAGGTGGATATAAAGGTCAAACTAGAGGTCACAGAACCAGAGGTTCCTGTCCAGGAACCAGAAGTAATTCCAGTGGAACCAGTGGTCGAGGCGCCACCAGAACCACCCCAAGTATCAGTAGTCGAGACAGTTGTAGTTGAAGAAGGAAAACGTAGTCGAAGTTCCAGTAGTTCCAGCAGTTCTAGTTCTTCAGATGACGAGAGTAAGCCAAAACCTGAGCCTACAGATGTGGATATCAAGGTCAAACTAGAGGTCACGGAACCAGAGGTCCCTGTCCAAGAGCCTGAAGTAATTCCAGTGGAACCAGTGGTCGAGGCGCCGCCAGAACCACCCCAGGTGTCGATAATCGAGACAGCTGTAGTTAAAAAGGAACGCAGTGGATCAAGCAGTTCGTCTTCCGACGAAGAGCAGCGCCCTCCTCCGGAGAAAGTGGTAACTTTGCCCGAAGGCGTCCAGTACGACGTGGAACTCGATTTTGGAGAAGTTAAAGCTAAAGAAGATGAAGAAGAAAAGGCAAGAAAGATATCATTGGAGGCGAAAGTTGAATATGCTGAAAAGGTCTCCGATCAAATAATAGGGGACGCCATCACAGAGGCCAAAGGTCATACCCCTCCACCGGAACCGGAAGCTAAGCCCACGGATACACCTGACGGGGCGGCCATGTCTGTCGGGATAGCCATTCGTGACAAAATCTTCGATAAGCCCAGTCGCAGTCGATCAAGTAGCAGCAGCAGCAGCAGCAGCAGCAGCAGCAGTAGCAGCAGCAGTAGCAGTAGTAGCAGCTCCAGCTCAAGTTCAAGTGATGATAAGAAGAAGAAGAGGAAGAAGAAAGGAAAGAAGAAATCTGCTAAGGTAGGCCAACTTTTTGATACCTTTCCTACGATACATTCTAATTTGAATCAGAGCTGAATGCCAAATGCGGCGTTATTGGTGATTCTCCAGACAATATTGGGCTCATTAATGCTAGTAGGCAGAAACCGCAGTGCCAGAGGTCCTGCCAAAGAGAGTCGGTCTCGGTCTCTCTATCACATGGAGCGTGGATTTGTCCGGGGATCGAGCCCAGAATCTTAGAAGTGACAGGCGCTGACGATTCGACTACGCCACTCTGACAGTCCACAACCTTTTCTGCCACACTGGAGTTGCTGTCAGCAGATGCGATGGCAGAAACCGTCGCCATGACTCAATCAGCGATATCTGAAATACTCGGACAGTTCAGCTTTAACATTAACGCCAGTGATTCATCCTCCTGGCCTCTCGTCTGCTAGGCATTCTCTAATTTTTCAAGGGTCATAAATCTCTGGTATACAGTCATGACGGATACATTTGGAATATTTTCCGTCGGGGTATGCGTTGTCTGTATGAATGCTGCTCGCCGACAACGTCTCCGTTGCGATTCGTCAGAATACTTAAAGCTGAACTGTCCTGCAGAATTTCCTTGGCTCTGGTTAATGGAAATGCTATTGTTTACCCTCCTGTTCGAACATTGTTATTTGTCGTATGGTGGAAAAACTGCTGGATAAGGAAAGTAATCCTTTCACCATACCATCCAGTGTCATGCGCGGTCAACGTAAAGCTCGAAGCGGTGACGGAAAGACACGAAGTGTTACGAATGAAGTGTCACGGTCTATTTGTCTATATGCCGATACAGTTATGAACTGTGTGTATGTAGTGGGCCTATGGCTGCAAGCCTGGTGTTGGGTATGGTGTAATGGGCCTGTGGCTGCAAGCCCGGTGTTGGATATGGTGCAGTGGGCCTTTGGCTGCAAGCCTGGTGTTGGGTATGGTGTAATGGGCCTATGGCTGCAAGCCTGACGTTGGATATGGTGTAATGGGCCTTTGGCTGCAAGCCTGGTGTTGGAACCTTGGTATATGAAACGTAAGGATGTTTGACAAGTAGTTTTGTGCGTCGACAAACTGCTTTTTGAACATACTCCTCGTTTCTTTACCGAGTCTGCTTATTGCTTCACGTGCAGCTTTGTCTTGTCTTCCCGTTGCTTGGGTGAGGAATGGAAATACTCCACTGGTGAAAGATCGGGAAATTTGCACTCCTGCGTTAGGTCAGGAATCGTGAGGGCCTCCCTGGCCCCCAGTCCTGCTTTAGCTGATTTATTTTCATCAGCCAGTTCAGATAGAGACTCCAGGAAGAAATGTGTTTCAAAGAAATGTGTGAGAATGTATTGGGGCCATCATCCTGAAGCATGGAGAGGGCTCAGGTCACAACTCGCAGCAAGGGGGTCAGCATTCGAGTGGATTTATCGAACGTTGCCCAATGACCCTTGGTGTGGCTTCACAGTGAAACGCTGTGCCAGATACGAGTTCCACGTTCGAGTGTCTGGGATGTTTTGGACATTTTGAGTAGAAGGATGTTTCCCAAGTAGCTTGTCAATTAACGAAGCTGATGGTCGAACAACCTTCCTGCTCCATGTCAATCAGCATCTCGTCACGTGCCATGACAGCTGTCAATCAACATCATGTTACATGCCATAATTGCTGTCAATCAACATCTCGTTATATGCCGTGATTGCTGTCAATCAACATCAACATCAACTGCTGTCAATCAACATCTCGTTACATGCCATAATTGGTGTCAATCAATGTTTCGTCACATGCCATGACAGCTGTCAGTCAACATTTCGTTACATGCCATGATTGCTGTGATGCAGCATCTTGTTAATACATGCCATGATTGCTGTCAATCAACATCTCGTCACATGCCATGATAACTGTCAATCAACATCTCGTCACGTCACGTCAAGTGTGAAGGAACAGATGATGCCGGTGATATTGCCAAGCTCTCTGAGTACACCACAAGGCTGGCGACCATGTCATCCAATTCGGGAACTGTCGTCATAGAGATGCAGCAGATCTGTAAAGCGATGTGCGATCGAGACGTCATCACCTGCCAGAAGGTTATGGGTTCAAACACCAGTCAGCCCCATCATTTATGCAATGGAGTTGGTGAACTTCTTGACAGCTCAGATTTTCCTCTTCACTTGATATTTTCTGTGGAGGATCGGTTCAGTCATGGAAACATTAGGCCATGTATCCATAAGCTGTTCTCTTGTGGCATGTTTCCTTGTTCCCTGTTCGCTTGTGACCTTGTGATGCATCACAGAGAGAATGAACCATTGATTTGCTTACTGGCCGTTCCCATAGAGCACAAGGCCAGGTATCGTTGTCCTAACGGCTCGGGTCCATGGAACAAGGGAACATGGCACAGGGGAACAGCCTATGGACACTCGGCCTATATTCAACACATGTTCATTTCTAAAGTTGCACAATGCCTGCTTTCAGTGTATGCACATGCACTGCCCTGCTCTGGTAAAAGGTGATAATTTCAATACTTCTTCAAAAGGCATTATAACCCTATCTCTCCAGAAACTTTTCTAGAGAACTCAAGGAGCAGCTCATTCAGCACATCACTTCATCCTCTCCGGCCAGTTATCTTTGTTAAGAGTACAAAGCAGTGGCTCACTGAGAATTAATCCTACGGCACCTTGATCACGAGTCCTACGCTCAACCGCTACACTACGGTGCTCCCCATGGTGTTCCATTTCTGGACATGGTAATCTAATTGTTCCCTCTTTTCAGAATATCGATATGCATTTACCATACACAGTCCGATGCAGCTACAGTCAACAATCAAGACTTTTGAAGAAACGGTGCATAAATTTCCCAAATGTGCGGAGGGTTTTGCCCTCTTCGCTCAGGTAGGAATTCAGAATCTCTGCCTTAAAGATACTGAAGTGGGACTGAGTGTCAAAACACCAGATTATTGCTCTGTAGATAATATTGAATTGAGGTCCAGCACTGCAGGAGGAAAACAGTGTAACAGTAGTTGCCCTCTCCGTGATGTTAAGAATGGGTCCAACCATGGTTTGAACCTATGAAATCAGAGATGACAGGTACTGAGGTTCTCACTATGCCATTCTGGCAGTCCAAGGAGTTGAATATTGCCTATCTTCTATAGACAATTTCTCAAATTCACAGATCTGCGCACTTCCGCCGAAATCTCAACCAGAACCTCGATCTGAAACCGGGTGACGTGAAGCAATCCATGATTCAGCAATGGTTGACCCTGGTGCAACGTCATCGAAGTCGTCGGTTTGTCTGCATCACGTCATTCAGCTTCAGATCGAGGTTATGGTTGCGATTTTGGGGGAAGTGCACAGATCTTCGTCGTTTACGTCAATTTGAGAACTGTCTATTAATGTTTTTCAACGATTTTCTTGCAGTCGTTGTGTGATCAACAAAAGTTTGAGGAATCTGAAAAGTATTTTCTAAAGGCTTTGGAAATTGAACCAGAAAATGCCAATTTATATGTACATAGAGGGTAAGGAGATTTCCTTTTACATTTTCCAATCAGTACCACAGGATGTGAGAAAACTTTGACAGAAGATGCCGTCTGCTGGACTCTGGGGCAGATGAGTTAATGCTGTTGATTCCCGTTGTCTGTTTCAGTTTATTAAGAATACAGTGGAAGCAGGACATGGCAGAAGCCTCTAAATTCATCTCAAAGGCCATCACCATAGACGACAAATGTGAATTTGCTTACGAAACGTTGGGGACCATTCAGGTGCAAAGGTAAGTGCAGAGTGGTGTAGTGAAAATATCAACACCTGCACCTCTGAAGTTGTGGGTTTGATTCCCGTGGGACTCATCCTCATGTGAGAAAGGGAAGCTGTCTTTGACAGCGAAGGTTTTCTATGTGCACTCTGATTTCCTCCTATACGTNATTTTCTAAAGGCTTTGGAAATTGAACCAGAAAATGCCAATTTATATGTACATAGAGGGTAAGGAGATTTCCTTTTACATTTTCCAATCAGTACCACAGGATGTGAGAAAACTTTGACAGAAGATGCCGTCTGCTGGACTCTGGGGCAGATGAGTTAATGCTGTTGATTCCCGTTGTCTGTTTCAGTTTATTAAGAATACAGTGGAAGCAGGACATGGCAGAAGCCTCTAAATTCATCTCAAAGGCCATCACCATAGACGACAAATGTGAATTTGCTTACGAAACGTTGGGGACCATTCAGGTGCAAAGGTAAGTGCAGAGTGGTGTAGTGAAAATATCAACACCTGCACCTCTGAAGTTGTGGGTTTGATTCCCGTGGGACTCATCCTCATGTGAGAAAGGGAAACTGTCTTTGACAGCGAAGGTTTTCTATGTGCGCTCTGATTTCCTCCTATTCATACAGTGGATCCTCCCTTAGCGGACACCTCTGCCAGGAGGACACCTAAGTTCAGTCCCAAATTGATAATTTCTATTCATTTTGACCTCTGTAATCAGGACACCTCTCAATTAAGGACAGCATTTGTCAGTCCCGAAGGTGTCCTTAATAGAGAGGTTCCACTGTACATTCATTTGCCCAATAATGTTGATTGCAGGATGTCTTAAATCTCCGTTTTATTGCATTTCAGGGGCAACATTGATGAAGCGATTGAACACTTCAACAAATCAATCAAACTAGCCAAGACTGAGATTGAGATGTCACACCTCTTCTCCCTCCAAGTCGCCGCGATCGCTCAGGCGAAAGTAGCGCGAAAATTTGGTATTCAATTCCCTGCTGCTGCCACCATGTAAAATAACCGTCATTCAGGTTACATCTTGTAGAAAGTATCACAATATTAGTGCTTCAGCTAGAGCAAAATGGAATGGCGCTCCCCCATGCCCCTTTTTCCAAACGCCATTTGCCCTTTTCAAGGCCAAAATTAGCACCATGCCCCTTTTCAGAAAGTGCCCTGCCTCTCCAGATCAATATTTTTTTACGCAATGCCCTAGTATCAACTGGCCCTGTCATGCCTGTCCCATCACGTAAATCTATCTCAACGCAGAGCTTTTTCGAACAATGACAGAAAGACCCAAAATGTGGAAGACAATGACAGATTATTTATCAAAAAATATGACATAAAACATGCAAAAAAGAGTTGGCGAGTGGCAGCGGCTTTTTCTTTCCTGTGGCTTGTTGTGTGGTGGGACTGGCAACAAGTCTTGTTGCCTTTTCACCGACACAACTATGCCTTTCCCTTGCAAATCTAGTACCATGCCCTTTTTCAGAGGTGGCGAAAAATACCCTGCCCTTTTGGAATCCTGGCAGAAGCACTAAATATCTCACCTGTTCGTGTAAATAGACGATTCTGGAATTCGCAGATCTGTGGACTTCCGCCAAAATCTCAACCAGAACCTTGATCTGAAACCGGGTGACGTGACGCCATCCATGATTCAGCAATGATCGAGTCTGACGCAACGCCTTCGACGTCACTGTCGTGGGGTTGTCTGCGTTACGTCATTCAGTTTCAGACCGAGGTTGTGGTTGAGATTTCGGCGGAAGTGCGCAGACCTTTGTCATTTACGTCAATTTGAGAACGGTCTATTAAGTTGCATGCTCATTCTCTTGACCTCCTATAGCAAAATAACCAAACTTGAACACGTTTTATGTTGGCAATGGTCACGACTGTTTTGGTATGCTCTTGCCCAGTTTTTTCAGCAGATATGGAAGTTATCTGCCAATGTACATGTGTAACTTAGGCAAGTTAGCCTCTGCGATTCATATAGAGGCTTTGCAATGACGTCATCCTGGCGGCCATTCTGGGGACACAGGGTGCAGAGGTGTGAGCCGACCGTGACGTGACTTGTGTGAAGTGAGCTACGCCATTGTTTGACGTAACGTCATTGGGGCATGCACGGCTCATTTCGCTGCGCCTCTGCAGCATGTGTACTCCAGCATGGCGGCTTGTGACGTCGTATGCAGAGCCTCTATATTGTAGAGTATCCCAAACGAAGTTGCTAGATTCCAGGGTCAATATTCATGAACATACTTAAGTCAAAGTGTGATACATGTACTTATCTTTTGTGTTGAACAAAGGATAAGTGTCACACTTAGACTTAAGTGGTCGTATTCATAAAGCGGTTCTATCATTAGAACCGTCTTAGGCTGGTTCCAAGTGTACTTCACCAGTACACTTGGAACTGGCCTAAGATGGTTCTAACGATAGAACCGCTTTATGAATATGACCCAAGTAGTTTTGCAAATATGGGCCCTGATAGGCATCTAAATGACAAGTCCATTTCGAAGTAGTGATGTAACCTTTAGGCCTAACTTGTGACATTGGTTTTCAAGGGCGAATGCAGAAAATTGGTGGAGGGGAGGGATCCCTCCTTGCTGTTTCCTTGACCCATTATTAATATCCCAGTCATTATTTCTCTTCTTTGGTGATGGGCAATTGTATTTATAGGCATCTAGAATTAACCTGGGATGTCGTAGGGAACTGGCTGTCATTCCCAGAGTTACACTGCATGATTCGTTCAATATCACATTAATAAGTTCCCAACTGACCTTAGTTATTTATCCCGTAGGCCTTATTATACTCCATCTTGTATTGTAAGTAAGAATTTAGGGGTTTGGGATTTTGTAGTTTTAAATGATACACCAATGTTTTTCAATCTGATATTCGCTCAGGGTGCCATTCCGTGGGCGAGGTTTCTTGCACAGTTGGGCCCTGTATTGGCAACTCACAGTAAAGTCCGGCAACATCTAACTACGACCCAATGGAATGCGGAAGTCATGTAATGTGGCCGAGCTTTGCGGTTTATAACCATGCCTGTCGACCATTTGTGGTCGTTCCCCGATTGTTCGCACTGTGTGCACCGGAACTTCCGCATTCCATTGGGTCGTAGTTAGATGTTGCCGAACTTTAGAAAACTGCCGGTAGCTGTGGGTGTCGTTGGTCTTCAAGATCAATGCCACAAACAACTGACCATATTTGCTTGATTTTTTAGGACTTGTGCCAAAAAATCAGCAATGTTGAAGGATTAAGTTCACCATGCGAGGTTGTTTTCCCCTCTTTGCCTGATTATGTTAAGTTTATTTTTCAGCGTGACATTTATTTGTTGAAGAACCGGCGTGTGATGTTAATGTTTGAGTGTGGCAAGTTGTTTATAAGTGATTCGTCTTTGTGGGTGCCTTGTACAGGGGTTCAAATAATGTGTTCTTAAGTTGTCGGTTTCACTTATATCATGTATTTTGTTAGTGGTCCTTTTGACAGAGCTGGGAACTTTGCCAGGACCTATCTCAAATTAGGACACCCTCAAATTATCAAAGGCAGTATCTTCACTGATGACCAGTGGGAGTGTGTTTATTTAGAGTAATAGCTATATTCAACACTAGAGTGTACTTGGTAGTACAGGATACTGCTGTTACTTTATCTGCACGGCCTCCCACTGATCAAAGTGACACTACTGTCACCTTGGGAGGGCAGAATGATTGGACAATTTCTACTTACATGATTGTATTGTTAAACTGACCATTTATGTTACATTCCAAATGATTTGGAATAAACGAGAGATTGACAGGTGTCAATTATAGACTTTATTGTTGTCACTTAAACCATTTAATACAAGATCCAGGGGGATATTTTCACCACTTCCTGATCAAATATGATATACAAGGACAGTATATCAACTAATACCGGTACACCCCATATAGAATAAATGTATACAAGTACAGTATATCAACTAATACCGGTACACCCCATATACAATAAATGTGTATCATCAACCCTTATACAGGATGTGAATTTCAACTGTCAAACCCATATAAGGAGGCCTACACCTACGTACATGGACATACGGTACATCAAAATGATAAAACCCATATAAAATAGGCCTACATGTACGTACAATACATGTACATCAAATGATCAAACCCATGTACATGAAATCTGGTGCATAATGATTCACATGTCAAGGATCTTACTAGTTTCCACTGCTCTATTGTGTGGGTGTAAAGGTCAGACAGTGGCAACAAATACTAGAAGAGAAATGCAGATGTCATCTTTAGTGTGAGTGGTCATGCTCCTTGGTATCGGTGGCTTCAATCTGAAGGTGTACTTTCAGTGTCTGGGTGAACCCCAGTTTGGCTGAAGTCTAACATGGCCTTGTATATTCCATATGACAAGCATCTGTAATAAAACAGACATCAAGTCTTGAATTCTTGGTTTTGGTGTAAGGTGTTATGTCATTGGGTAGGCACGGATCCAAGGGGGGTGCACACCCGGTGCACGCCCCCCTTTTAAACAAAAAATCTGTAAAATCGACCGTGAAATTCTGAAATTTTGAGCAAGTCATAGAAATTCACCACAGATTTCAATGTTTCTAGCACAGTGCGCCCGCTCTTTTCCAAAATCGTGGCTCCACCCCTGTTGGGTAACATGAGGGGGAAGGCTTAATCCCATGTAAGTGGTTTACGTTGTAGAGATTACCACCTCTCACTCCGGGACCTCCAGTTTCCTCCTACATTACTATCACCAACTATTTGATGAGTAGCCGTGCAGGGGCCAGTGTAACTAGTGGGGGGGGCAGGAGGCAAATGCCCCAGAGCAAAAAGGGACAAAGCAAATTTCGCCCCGAAAAGGTCATTTTCCCTGTTCGAGCCAAGTTATTGTGGTGTCAGATGTGAGAAAAATGCATCTGAGAGGGTGTAGATATTCCATTTTTTTCTGACGGAGGACCCCCAGACTCCCCCTCTCAGACTTTGCCCTCCAGAGTCAATTAGTTTTGCCCCCTGGGCCATAAAAGCGAACTACGCCCCTGCTGTGATGAATTGTCCCCTACGTTAGGGCTTTTACTCCTTCAGACGTAGGGACCTCATTATGTACTGATCATTACATACCCCTTTAAGCTGGCCAAAACTCTCTGCCCACGTGGAATATAAACCTCCTCTTCTTCGCGGAGTATCCCATCGACAATGTGGCCAGCAGCAGCCGCCGGGGATAGAATCACACCAGCCCTAGAAATAAATTGTGCATGAGTGTACTTGCAAGTGCACGATGTCACATTATATGAACACGTCAGCTTTAAGTTGACATCACTTTTATTCATACAAGTCAGCTTTAAGTTTGCCTCGCCATTATTACCCATGCACGTCAGTCAGCTTTAAGTTGACATCGCTCACTTTTATTCATACAGGTCAGCTTTAAGTCTACGCCACACCCACCTTCCTGGCCGCATCAGTTTTGTTGGGAATATCCCGGTGCTGACGAAGATGGGGTAAATACTGGTGATTTGTATATCCTTGCAATAGAACTGACGGATCTCCTCTCTCAAACTCTCGGTGAAGCCGCGCACAGCATATT
>NMRB01000824.1:68143-81906 GCA_002633025.1 Notospermus geniculatus | reverse complement strand
AGCAGCAGCAGTAGCAGTAGTAGCAGCTCCAGCTCAAGTTCAAGTGATGATAAGAAGAAGAAGAGGAAGAAGAAAGGAAAGAAGAAATCTGCTAAGGTAGGCCAACTTTTTGATACCTTTCCTACGATACATTCTAATTTGAATCAGAGCTGAATGCCAAATGCGGCGTTATTGGTGATTCTCCAGACAATATTGGGCTCATTAATGCTAGTAGGCAGAAACCGCAGTGCCAGAGGTCCTGCCAAAGAGAGTCGGTCTCGGTCTCTCTATCACATGGAGCGTGGATTTGTCCGGGGATCGAGCCCAGAATCTTAGAAGTGACAGGCGCTGACGATTCGACTACGCCACTCTGACAGTCCACAACCTTTTCTGCCACACTGGAGTTGCTGTCAGCAGATGCGATGGCAGAAACCGTCGCCATGACTCAATCAGCGATATCTGAAATACTCGGACAGTTCAGCTTTAACATTAACGCCAGTGATTCATCCTCCTGGCCTCTCGTCTGCTAGGCATTCTCTAATTTTTCAAGGGTCATAAATCTCTGGTATACAGTCATGACGGATACATTTGGAATATTTTCCGTCGGGGTATGCGTTGTCTGTATGAATGCTGCTCGCCGACAACGTCTCCGTTGCGATTCGTCAGAATACTTAAAGCTGAACTGTCCTGCAGAATTTCCTTGGCTCTGGTTAATGGAAATGCTATTGTTTACCCTCCTGTTCGAACATTGTTATTTGTCGTATGGTGGAAAAACTGCTGGATAAGGAAAGTGATCCTTTCACCATACCGTCCAGTGTCATGCGCGGTCAACGTAGAGCTCGAAGCGGTGACGGAAAGACACGAAGTGTTACGAATGAAGTGTCACGGTCTATTTGTCTATATGCCGATACAGTTATGAACTGTGTGTGAGTGCAATCAGGGAAAGCCTTTGGAGATGTCCCTGCCCTTGATCAAATAAGCACAGCATGAGAAAAATCATTGATAGCGTGGTTGTCGATTTGTGACAGTTGTTATGACAAACGAAGGAGACCGCGAACATACAACGCATTTCAGACATTCCTGAAGGCCTACGCAAGGTCTTTGCATCGATTTCACCCAGATTGTCACCCGGTGAGCTTTCATTAAAGCTACACTGCACTCCCGCACTTTGGTTGTGGAATGAGCGCCGCGAGAGTGCAGCGGCAAAGACAGGAACCAGACTAACTTGACAAAATGTCCAGCGCAGACGATAGGCCAAAATGACAAAACTTTTCTTTTTCACAGGAAAAGACTTTCCCTCCCAATGCCGGCTACTCCATCGACCAAGTCCGAACGCTTATTTCCCAGTGCGACCACATCTTTAGACGGACTGGTGTCATCAGCTTGCATATCGGATGGAAATGGGTAAGTACACAGTCGTGTCTGTTGCTCAGACCTAGAAACTTCTAATTCAGTCTATGGGTACCTCAAGTGTGCAGAGCTGCACATTTGGCACTAGCGGGGGTGTATTTTTGTGTTTCTACGATGCGAGAAACATTCTTAAAGGGGCACTGTATTTCTTCCCTATCCTGCGCTAAACATACCCGCGTTAAGGGAGACCTCTATTGACAATGTTGTTAAACTACTCGCCCCATGTAGAGTAACTCTCGTTCCTAGGATATTCACGTATGCATTGCATTCTAATCGTACACTCTCCAACACTGGGGCGAAAGGTAAAACCACGATATTGGTGAATGATGCAATCACCGCCGGTGGCGCCGGCTGTCGACAAAAAGTGAAATATCGTGGCCCTTTAAGTGCACAGAGACCCGGAAGACATGGTGACAAATCCCACCAATTATGACCCCGTGCCATATCTAAATTATGGCTCTGATTTCCTGTGTTTAAATTCAACTGGATCATGTCACATAGTAATTGGTGTCATATAAATTCACTATCAATTGATTAAGTACATTTTACAGGTCGGTAAGGTCAATTTCCAAAACACCTCGCCCTCTCAACCCTACTCGATTTCCCAAGATATCACATGTTCTAAAAGAGAATGAGAACGGTCAAATGCATTGTGCAGTCGAAACCTCTAGCACGTGTCACCTCTGAGGTCCCGGTGTAACGTAATTCACTGCCCCCCATAAATCAGTGCCCTACCCTATTGTGTAGGACGGAATAAGCCGCACGAGGAGGAAAACCAATATTCAGGATACAATAGAACCTATTGTAACCCGGGCACTGGTTTACAGGTACATTCATTTACACTACACCTGGTTCGATTCCTGGGCGGAGCTGGCATTCACGTGATCGAGAGGACGACTCGCAGCGTAGGTTTCCACCACTGGCACCGGTTTCCTTTTACATTACATACAACTCATCCAGCATCTTCTAAAGAATGTCGTTGAAAGAACCAACTTAAGTAGAGTTCCTGGTTGACTCAATACGGAGGTTTAGAAATCAAACGATAAACGTAAACGTTAACGACAAGGTTATTTTTGTACCGAAAATGCAATATAAAATGGAATCTGCTTTATGTATAGCATGAAAAATAACGTTGTCGTAAAGTTTACGTTTGTCGTTTGATTTCTAAACCTCCCTATTGTCTTTAAAAGAAAGTAGATTTGGATTAAGTTATCAAATTTACCCTTTGTTGCACTCGCTGACAGAATTCTCAATTGCTGTGTAGGTAAATGTACGGCCTATGGATTTACAGTATTTACCATGTGTCTCAATATTCGCACGCTCTCAGCCGACCATCAGCCATCTGCACCAACACTTGACGATGCCATGTCTGGGGCACGATATGCTAATTGCATGTATTGTTGGCGTAATACTTAGATATAGACAGGATAATGCATTAAATTTAATGAAACAGTTTTTATAAACGTTTAAAAAACTTTCCTGATAAAATGCATTATCCGTTGTATTCTACGCGCTGGTCACCCATCTACCATGTCTACTAAGTAGGCCTACTCATCTACCGTGTCTATATAGTAGGCCTACTGGCCGCGCTCCCATACATGCCATATTGCTCAACGCGCCACCACCAAAGGAAATCCTCTAGGACCGACGGGGTTAGACCTAGCCGTGCTAAAACTGTGGGCACTGTACATTCGTGACTCGAATGTGACGGAAAATGGCGACTCTGGCAGCCATCTTTAACATTGGTGACGTCATCTTCGCCCAGCGTCTTATTGGGCGCCAAGACTCGTTGAGGCCTCCAAGCAGGGCGTGCTATGGAGATGATTGTCTTTTGTGGGCTGGGCTTGGGTTGTTGCCATGACAACGGTCAAGAACATGGCAGCAGCCGGAACACCATGAACCCGGATGCGACGCTTAGCCTACAAAAATTTCAAACAGCTAGAAAGCAGCTTCGTTCAGTGTTCGAAATAGAGTGATCATACGGTAGTGCTTCGAGATTCCGATGCAGAGGCCTCGATCATGTGTGCATGATCAGATTTTTTTATCTCCATGACATGATGACACAGGTGTGTGCAAAGCCAGAAAATACGCATGCGCACTTCGAGTGTCCTAGTTTTTCGATTGCGTAGTACCGCCACGGATACTACGGATCGTGGGATATTTTATGGCGAGAAAAATCCACCATTTGGCGCCGTGAAATCAGCTACAATGTCCTATCTGGGTTGGCTAACCAGGGTTTTATTGTTTTCATTTGGAGACCTGGGGAAAATATTGCATTTCTGTTCAACTAAAATTATGTAAATTCTGCAGCAGGTGCATATAATGCGATACACGATGTGCAATCTCATTTTGAAGTATCAAAATAAACCATTAGAAATATGATGGGACTGTGAACTCATGAACTCCATCCGTTACGCCGAATTTGACGCTCGTCGGCACTCCATTTCCCGCAATATTTCAAAACTGAAGCTCTCTGGTGTGGCAGGAACAGTAGTCACCGGGTACTTCGTCCTTATTCCGATGTCCAAAATAAGCAAACCTCGTCCCCAGCATCGTTTCCACTTTATGTACTCCTTTAAGAGGCCCAGCGGTCAGTCGGAACTGTTGTTTTTCTAACTAGGCCTACAGATCTGGAACTTGGCCTGAGATTGTAAATGTGGTGGGAAGCACAGTCCCCTGGCAAGCATGGTCCGGGTACCATAGGGTTACCTGGATGAGAGTTGCCTTATGGTATTGCCCCTTTAACACGTCTGGAAAGAATGACGCGGCGTTGAATAATCACAATGGAATGCCAATGATGGACTTTTTTCTTGTTTAGCTTGTTACCTGCAGTTTCCATTACATGGGTCAGGTATCATTGGGCATGTACAGGATACATTTATAGGATACATTACATCCGTCGCAATCTGGTCCCCACAGGCCAACTGCTGGCATTGGAATCGAGGTTAGACTGGTCCCCTGTCCTCAAGCGGGAATGGCTCAACGGGTGTTGGGCATGTGCAGGATACATTTAGAGGATGCATTACATCCGTCGCAATCTGGTCCCCACAGGCCAACTGCTGGCATTGGAAGCGAGGTTAGACTGGTCCCCTGTCCTCGAGCGGGAGTGGCTCAAGGGCGGGAGACAAGTCTACGTAAGAGGTTTGCGCAGCGCCCTCTAGCGTCAAGATTGCCTCAGTACTACCGACAAAAGGGGGCGGTGTGTCTCCACGACTGAGTTTGGAGTCTCATGAAGAGGGCAGATATTTATGTGTCAGTAATGCGGGGGGGGGGGTGATCTTTGACTCCGAAATCGGGAACAATGGGGTTTTCTTTCCATTTTCAAACTGCAAATGTGGTAGGTGCCCAATTGCAAAAATGGGGAATTTTGGTCGTAAATAATTGAGTTCGTTCAGCCTAATGAGGTCACATTCAAACTGAAAGTGATGCGCAATTCCACATACTTTATAGACATATCCTGCAATAAATGATTATGAAAATAAATCTAAAAACTATAAAAACCATTATCAATCTCACCGGACGTGTCTGTAATCACGTGGTTTAATGAGAACGTCGGAAAGCATTGCTCTTGAACTTATCATGATTTATGCTCTACAAATAATTTAACGCCGTCCAGAGCCGTGCACACATACATGTATTTCACAGTCTAAAGCATTTTGTAAATGATAAGCGTTAAAGGGACTCTGAGGCTCATCACTCATACCCAAGTATTAGTTCGTCACCCTGGAGTAAGACGGCGCCACTGGAGTCAAACAAATCGGGACTAGACTCAACTAGGCTGGAAAACAGGATTGAGATTGCTTTGGACTGATCAGGTCCATGTTTTCACGGCCAATACATGTAGTGAGTTTATAAAGGTTATGAACGATAAACGTAAATGATACGACAATGACGTCACATGCCATTAATTCCAGATTGGTACCGTGATCCTTCGTTAGGTGGGGTTAGGAGGATGTCGACTGGTCCTCTGCCCTCGAAACGCTTCGCTAGAGCAGGGGACCAGTCTAAGGAGGATCGTGAAATCAACCAAATTCAGCCCAGAACGGATTTTGACGTCATTGGTGTATCGTTTACGTTTATCGTTACTTTTCTTGACCTCTCCATTTCATGCGTACCAGCAGATACCTAGAAAAAGAATTCTCCAATAACCTTCCAGTGCGTTGAGGTCCACTCGTTACTATTTCTGCCTCGTTCTCAGACTAATTTGCTGCCTAATTAACCGTTGCTAATTAATGACCGGTCAATGACGTACGCGCTCTGATCGGGATGCTATACAGCGTGGAACAAAAAAATGTCCCGGAGCAGTAGAGGTGATCTACCGTACTCTTCTAAAGGCCCGTTTCCACTACAGCGGATTCCGCTGCGGTTTGCGGCGAGCGGTGCTGTTTTCACAGGGTTTTGGATAATCCTTCGAACGGATCACAGTAAATGCACTGTTGATTATCCCAATGCCTGTGAAAAACCGCTCCGCTCGCCGCAAGCCGCGGCGGAATCCGTTGTAGTGGAAACAAAGAGAAGGCGAGCACAAAAATCGACACACAATATTTCCAGAATATTTGCAAATTTTCGACCCCAACCGGGGTCTTCTTCCGGCTGGCACTTTTCCACACTAGATTTCAGAAGAGTGTAGTGGAAACAGGCCTTTACTGGAAAGACCTCGAATATCAGGTCTGTGTGAACATTAGGTTATGAAAACCTATCTTCAAGGGCATTGCAGTGAGCACTGCTAAAGTTAAATTGTTTTTATAAGAGTAAATCGACCCCGATTGGCATAATGAGTGGCTCATCAAGAAAAAAGACATGTTTCTCCTCGATGCTTCAGTCGTCATCATCGTCTGCACGCGATGGTCGAAATTTTCTCTCGAGTTTCAAGCGTTTCCCAAACAATGGCGAGGATACTGAGTCGTAGCAGTCCTGACTGATGTTACACCGGCGTGAGATAGCGAAACATAGACCCTAGACCCCACCCAGGTTGTGTGTTCTCAATAATTCTCGTCCTCTCGACTAATCTAGGTCGATTAAACACGTTATTTGGGGCGCACATCCAAATTAACAAATAGTCTTTCTGATTTATCATGCCTTGTTGATCTTACCGTACTAATTCCGATAGGCCACATTCCGCTACGGTCGNATTCATATTGAACAGTCCTCTACTCTCTCCTTGTTTAAATTGCGTATAGTCTAAAGATTCTGGGTCTTGGGTCTCCTCCTCTGCCTCTTCTTCAGTAACCCTGAGATGATTCAGTAACGTACGTTTGAGGTAATGGACGTTCTTCAATTTCGTGTGCCGGGTATTCTCACTCAAACGAACTCTTAACCGCTGCATTGTTCGCCACATACTTGCTCCCCCAATATATCTTATTTTAGACCTTGCCTCTGGCGTTAATTCAATTTCTGAATCATCTTCATCCTGGTGGTCATCACCGTCATCCGTACGGAGTACGTCTTGTGCCTTCTCTTCAACAATCCGGCGGTGCATCCACAGTACAAATGAAGCACAAAATTTATTGCTAGTAATCTCTTGTGTGTCTTCAAAAAGGGTCTTCTCCATTTCCTCAAGAACATCAGACTGCAAAAAACCCATCAGTTTCATATATGCGTCATTCCAGTCTGCACATTTTTTGACTGATCCGCTGAGAAATTCCGAACATTTCGAAAATGCCCAATCTGAAAAATCTCGCATTTTGTCTTGATGGTTTGTAACGAAATCTTGAGCGAATGCAAAGATAGGTCTTCCTTTTAAACTCTCCACAAAGTCCACAACATCGAATGGACATTTTTCGATTGACTGTGGTGGTTTATCTTCTGGTCTTGCATAAGGCACCCAGTGTGAAGGACCGGCAATTACTGTTTCTTCGGCTGTGACTTTGTGTTCGGCTGTCTCCATACTAGTATTTGGTGTGTTGCCCAAACAACATTGAAAATTGTCCTCGGGAGGGACAGAGGAAGTGCCATCAAACAAACACAGGTCTTGTTTATGCCTGATACTGGCAATTTTTCGGCTATAGTTAAGTACACGCAGCTTATCAGAGGAGACGCATCGTCCCACTGCCACACCAATCTGTCCAGCTGCAAAGAAACCTGAACAGTCGACTTCGACTGCCGGCAAGGTGAGACCCTGCGCCCGGTGAACTGTCAAGGCAAAGGCAAGCTGGATTGGGAACTGATAACGTGTGGCCCTGTTTCTTCCCTGGCGTACGTCATAAAATTCAAAACTTTCTCTTTTTAGCTTATGCAGTTTTCCAGCAACGGCAACCACCGGGCCGTCTTCATTCAACGAGTGAACGACTCCTCTAGTTCCGTTAAAAAGTCCACCTGGAATGACAAAAACGAAAAAGAGTAATGAAATATTACACAAAGCCTCTAATAAATATTTTTTTCAATAAAGGGCAGCCCACACTAGCTATTTTTCTAGCGATTTTCTAGGCGACCTGCTTTGCGACCACAGTAAGCGACTGAACATAGGCCTCATTACATGTATTTTCAGTTTGTTTAGTTTTTGTTGACTTGGAGGATCAGTGCTGCGCCTCTGCACTCCAGTGTTGGCGACTTGTTACGTCATACCATTCAAAAAGCCAGAACTATAATCCGTGTAGACATGGTAGACGCTCCGTTACTTTTCTCGGGTTATTTTGTCTCGAGACGAAGTTGACCCGAGCCAAATTAGTCTCTCGTGTAGACGTAGCTATAGATCGACCTCAGTAATTATCGCAGACGACGTAGGCCTACATGTAGTAGTCGCATCTGTAGTCGCCCCCATTTTCGTCGCAGGTGTGCGCCGCCCTTTAAATAAATGGTGGTAGATGTAGGGTAGAAAGTGTTGTCCGCTTTCCAGCAACTTTACAATCAATGTTGAAGCTCAATTTATCCATACTCATTGAGGTGCATAATTCAACTAACCATCCTGACGTTGATCTCAGACGTGACGCATGTGACGTAACGGACGTACTACTGAATACCTTTGTTGTAGTAGGCCCAACGGCAAAGTGACGCATGACATTTTTTTGTATTGACGTCATAGAAACAAACATTGCTCTAACAATCAATACCATTTTGTATCGAACAGACTACATGATTATAACAGATTAAGGAGCCATAACCATACCTGCAATATTTCTGATAATAACCACTGGACACCCAATCTTCAAATATAACAACTTCGGTGCAGTGCATTTTCCAAGCAGTATCCTCTCACCTGCAATTTGTAAAATGCAAAATTGTATTGTGCATATTTCCATTTTACTAGTATTTACCGGTTGGTACAATTAGGCCTAGGCTAACAATAATGAAAAAAAACCACTCATACATCCTAGGCAGGCCTAGGCCTAGGCCTATCATTTTCCAAATCTGTTGTGATTTCCACATCGAAACTTGAAAAACTGACCTTCGTCGCGGGCTCTGTATGTCACCTCTCTTCCTTCTATCTTTTCTATTTCCATCATGTTGTGGTACGTTGCCTCTGTCTTGGTTCCTACCAGCTTGATTGGGTTGACCCCCTCCGCCGCCAATGGTCTCGAGAGACTTTCCATGAAGCGGTGTGTCTCCTCGCTTGGTGAGCCATCGCACAGCTCATGAATTGCTGTTATAAGCTGCGTTTCCTTTTGTCGCACCACCTGAAAATTGAATCATGAAATGGTGACCTGCGGAATTCGACAGTGGGTTAGGCCTAATAGATATTGAAGCCACAATGAGCATGATGAGCGCAGCACCTTATGGGGTCAGTGTCATGACGTCCCGCACGTCATTATAGGACGAAAACGACGTCATGATCGCTCAAACACGTCATGACGCTGACCCCATAATGCGCTCTTTTGGAGTGATAGAGTCTATTGATGTATAGTTTTGAATACAAATCAACTGAAAGAGAATCCAGCTGTTGATAAATCTGGGAGAAGAGAGGTTGAGCACAAAGCAGCGCCAACATAAAGATGTCTTTTAATCTAAAACTTCCATGACTTCATGATTGTTATGATAAATCGGAATTTCATGAGTCTCTCCGACTCCCGACACTTTGGCCCTGCTTACCTGAGTAAGTTTTACCCTGTGAGTGAACGTGAGGTCGAATGCCTGCGACGCGAAGCAGTAAACGCCATTATCCTCTACAAGTACGTTGGCGACCGGTGCAAGTTGCTTGAAATCGCCGCTTGCGATGACTTGCATTCCTCCAAATACACGTTCAACCCCGCGGACCTTCCTACAAACGTATTCAGCCGTCTCAAAAATCTTCCTGGAGAGCATACCTATTTCATCTATCAGGAGCACATCTGTTTCCCTTATTCTTCGGCGTCTCTCCGTTTGCCCATCACTTTCCCCCATCAAACTTCTCACCAGCTCTACTTTCCCCAACCGTCCATCATTTATTCCAGTCCATGAATGTAAGGTAGTGGCACCTTTAAAATTCATCGCAGCCATGCCGCTGGGAGCTGTGATTGAAACAATTTTGTTCCTTTCCCTCAGCTCGTCTGCAATTTTCCTGTAAGAAAATAACATGCAAAATGCCTGTTGTACACGTTATAATAGTAATAACTTCTCGTACGATTTTTCTGGACCCTGTTGTAAACGGTAATAAATTTTACTGTCTTTTCGAATGGGGATGGTGCAATTTTTTTTATCCCGACAGGTCGGCGCTGCGAGCGTTAGCGACGTTATTGACGTCATTTTAGGTGTTGACGTTGCGTCATGAGAAAATGACTTGTGAAAGTGAAAGTGAAACCCGTGTTAACTGCGGCGCTTTCGTATACCGTTCATATGTATAATAGGGACCTTTAATCGTTTCAGGCTTGTTACGAACTATGCATACGGAGAGTCATTGCTGAACATTATCGATATTTATGAAGCATACCGGAAACACGAGTGGTCCTCATCTCTGAGACAGCCTCAACACGTATTAACAAAGATGTTGCTCAGGATATTTCCCGAGGCAAAAAGGCTAAGGAAGAACGGTGGTGTGATCCTCATCCATGGGCTTACTAAACGCCAGCCACCAACGCCGGTAACAGTAGGCCTACCGTGCGAAGAGAACGGGCCAAGCACCACATTCACCACTCAGATGCAGGACGGCGAAAACACTGCCAGATGTTCCATCACATTTTGCAGTAACAAATGGAACATATTTTGCAAAGATAAAGAAATCCCAAGCGCCCTTCTCCAAGTTGATCCATCTCTACCTTTCTCGTTAGAAACTGCAAATTTGCTTCTACATTTATTGACAAGGCATAAAATTTGCCAATCCGGAATGTCCACTGATTGTACAATTATTTTATCTTTACTGGCAAGTGGTGAAACTTGTGCGAAATGCCAGCAAGTTCTTAAGAACAAGAACTATTACAGGAAGAGAAAAGCAGATACGGAAGAATCTGCGTCTGCCCAAAGCAGTGTGACAGGACTTGAAGACATTCTGTCACACCTTGATGACATTCCAGTGTCCGACTACTTCACCTTCAGTCCAACCATCGAACTAGTTGAGGAAGACCACGTCGACCTCCTTGAGATACTGAAAAAAGTAATACCAGACGCTCCACCCAATCTTCATGTTCTGCTAAACGACCAGATTCGTAATTGCAAAGACAAAGATCCCAGAGGAAGACGGTGGGATCCGAAAGTAATAAGCACATGTCTCGGACTGTATTGCAGGTACGGCCTTTTTTTTCGTCTGTATGTAACTGGCCATGTGTCTCTTCTTTCCGCAAATTAAAATCTAGACCTTAACAATATACAACATGTAACGAATTTCTCATCGAGACTGCATGCAATCGATTACGTCATTGTGAACCATGGGTCATTCACGAATTCACGCATCGGATCCAAGACGCCATAGTTTTAAATTATTTAACTTTTTTCAGGTCACCGAATGCATACGATACTTGGAAATCAAGTGGGTTCCTATGTCTACCGTCAAAGAGGCTTTTGAGGTGAATTTTATACCTTCATATCGATGTCACAACGTAATGTTACACTGGCACACGGTCCTCACTGAAAAAAATCTACACAAGTTGCTTGGAATCATGAAGAAGTTATTTGACATCGGCAGACGAAGGATACTTGTTTATGCTGAAAATACTAAGCAGAAGCAAAATGTGCCCAAGTTTAGATGCCCACTTTTGCATTACACAATATACAAATATTTTTGTTTCACCTTTGTTGACTTATATTGTCAGGTCACATCCAATTTTGTCTTTCAGGTATTACAAGAATTTAGTTAAGCAGAAACCTGGCTTCAACACGGACCATTTGGAGTGGATGTCTAATGAGGCGACCCGGCAGGGTGTGACTGGAAATGCACGACGAGGCGGTCTGATACTCGATGAGATGACGATTCAAGACGACCTTCTGGTAATTTTTTCAAGGGAGAGGTCTCATGTTGTCGAGTTTGGCGTAAAGTCTCCCAATAAGAAGTTGAAGCAATGAGATGTTGGCGACTAATGAAATAGCGAATGAATTTCGATGTAAATTATTGTCTCGCAATTGTCGGCAGATAAATCACTTTCTAACGTTAACAGGGCAGCCACCTTGTCAACGACTTGTGGTCCGAGAGAAATGAAGGCGTCGTTATAGTTCGTCGTTTATGAATTTTAAAATGAAGTTTAAAATTATTTTTGACTCCCCCTTCTCTCCATCTGTACGTTATTCCGCTCTATTCTTCTTCTCTTACAGTTCGTTCGTCGCGGAAGTCAACTCCACTTGGTAGGCGTGGTTGACATGGGTCCAGTGATGGAAAACATCAACATGATAATTGCAGGCAAGAGAACAGTCAAAATGGCAACACATGCACTGCAACTTATGTTTCATGGGTTCACAGGATTTCGCTGGGCCGTTGCGTACTTCGGGACAGAGACCGCTAAAGCGTATGAGCTGACGGAGCTATTTTTGCAAGCCGTGGATCTATTGGATGATTTCGGGTTCCAGGTGGAATACGTTTTAATGGACGGTGCATCAACGAATCGTGCTTTCAGCAAAAACTTGTTTGGTCCTGGAATAGACCCGGTGGCTGCTCATTTCACAATCAATAATGTTTTCAAAAGAGGCAGCTATATTTCAGTGATACAGGATATAAAACATGTTTTCAAAAAAATCAGAAACAATCTTGAGTCATCAAGAAGCGAGCACAAGAACTCCCCTGGAAGATATTTGGTGCTGAATGGGAAACCTATTGTGTGGGATCACTTCAGGTGCGCATTCCAGTTCAATATTCATAATGCGCTCTGCAAGAGGCTTACCCCCTGCGGAATCTCTATACTTCCTGGGTACTTCAATTCTGACATAATTGAAAATCTGTTCTGTCAGCAAAGGGGGATCAACAATGGACTGACAACAAATCCAACCCTTAATCAATATGGTCCAGGAATCAATGCCATTACGATCGGACAGGTAACGGTGTCAAGGAAAGGAAATACTGGTGGTGCAAGCGCTGCCCCTTCCAATGTTTCAAAGCCATGTCCGCTTAATCCCCGTAAGAGACAGAGACCTATCCGTATCTAAGCTCTATCGGCTGAAGGTAGGCCTACTCTAAATGTTCAGCAACTGTTTTTCGCAGGGCACGTCGCATGGCATCCACGGGCACGTGTTTCATATCGGATTTCCCGCCAAAACTGTGTCTACTCTTAAAATGACAAGTTGATGCAAGTCACTTTATGACTAACATTCTTTGTGATAACCTGAGCCAAGAAACCATTGCAATTTTTATCACTCAGCGCCAATGTAGATGTATTCAATTATCACAGGGTGAGCACGCAGCGCGCCTATGGATTCCACGTGCTTAGGCCATGCTGAGTCGCCGGCGGCACTATTGCAACTTTCACAGCGAAAAACCTTACCGAAGTATATAAGACTTCCCGGTTCCACACTGTCCAGTTATGAGGACACTGTGCCCAGAAACTGCCAGATCGTAACTTTTCTTCTGTACCGGATTCATATTGATATCTAGGCCCAACTTCTTACGCCTTCTTGTGGTTGCATACAAAGTATTAGCTTCGGAGACTGTCAATTCCCACGTGCGCGGATGCCAACAAACTATCGACCAATCAGCGTCGTTGGCTGCTGGAGATGCACGGAGGGAGGCGAACGTCAGTATGGAACAGCATGTATGACGTTTGTCTTGAATTCGATTCTCGCTGGATTTTCGACACAAAAAGTGGATAAACTATCATTATTTGCAGGATATATGAACTTTATTGCATTGAATACAAAGGAGTAATTCTTAGGAATCGCCAGATGCCCAGTTTTATTGAGGTAAGCTTGTTTAACGTGCTTTTTGGGGCGATTTCCTATCGGGTGTCAGCGGTGTGCATTCAATGCATACGAATTTCTAATGTTTCCAGCCTTGTCTATTTTTATATATAGGGGGTACCCCGCTACGTTTACCGTAGCTAGGCCTC
>NMRB01000824.1:57431-67752 GCA_002633025.1 Notospermus geniculatus | reverse complement strand
GAATAAGAATATGAATATGGATGGACCCTGGGGTCTTGAGGCAGCTAACAGAGTCATGCAGATCCCTCTCCCCAATAATGCTTCAAACCCCCTTGAAGGAATTATACTGTCAGTATAATTCCTCCAAGAAACACCTTAATATGTAAAATCCTTCAACATTCTGCTCCAAATAAACTATCCATGACTGCAGTTACCCAAGTCATGAAATTCGCTTCAACCTTGGAGGAATTATACCGACAGTATAATTCCTCCAAGCTTCAACTTTTGACTGCTATTATGCAGGTTTCCTCCTACATTACGCTTCACATTATGGTGAATGGTTCTCACTGAATAACATATTAAACAACACAGATAAGTGTACACTTTTGTAAAAATAACAGAACTGCCCTTCCTGGTTATTGGCTTCAAATGACCAATTCAATGATTTTTTTTGTCTCCAAAGGGCAGCACCAACTCACAGCCAATAAGAAGACAAGGCCATAGCTAAATTCATCATGAGATTTTAATATCACAATACACATGATACATGTAATATCACTTAATGTTTTGCATATCCATTCAATGGACATAATAAATTTCATGTTATGCTTATGTGTTTCTGTTCGAGACTTCTTATTTTGAAATCACTGTCCAATGATCAGGATATTCCGAAGAAGATCCCAACAAGTTAATGGCTTGTGGCATTAAATTGTATGATCCGAGGATTGCAACCTCTTGCACTTGATGCCTGGAGTCACAAACGTCGTGAGATATCCCAATATTCATTTCTAGATCATCAGGCTTCTGACCTCGCACAGATTTTCATGAGTCTTGCTGAACTTGTCCCGCTGGCTGTTCCAGATTTTCCTGTCGATTCCAGACCTTGATAAGTCTGTGATGAAAAACCACCAACAGATCTCTTCTCAGCCACAGTGTCATTGTTTTTGCTGTTGGCGCATTCGCCATCCAACCGCCCTCAATACGTTTTAGTCGTATCAATATATTCTCCATCCGGGCTGTCGTATTTTTTAATTGGAGGTGTATCAACAGGTCCAGATCTACTGAAAGGTATTAGATTTTCATCCACCTGAAAGTACAAAGGCAATGCGTCATGAGAGTGAGATAGTGTGGGACAAGTTCGTAACTGACCAATGGCATAAAGTGCATCAAGAGAGCATTAACCAGCAGAGCGCGCCACTAAGAAGTCAACAATACATAATTTCCTAGGACCAACATCCAGCAAGGTTAAACGCCACTCACTCGAATTGCTTGTTGGTATAATTCTTCTGATTCTTCCCGCAGCCGCTCCAGGGCTCGCTGCTGTGATGCTACCGCTGTTGCCAACATCCAACTTTCTTCCTTGTGTTGCTGTAACTTGTATCGCGTCCATTCTTTTTCTACTAAAGCTCGTTCTTCAGCCTCCTCAAATGTGAGGACAGGGGCTTCTCTTCTTCGGAGACTGAAATGGAGACAATAACGTTCATTTAAATGATTATTTAAATAAACAACGAAGGCGCCAAAGCAGAGGGAGTAAAAAAGAGGCCTCACTCTGCTTCCTTCCTTAACTTGGTATCACCAGCAATCTCTTCAATTGGCTTCAACTTCCGACCAAATTTCTCCAGACGTTTAATCTGTTTTTCTATCTTTTTCTCTTTCTTCTTCTCTTTCTGGATAGCAATCATGGGGTCAACCTTCTTCCTCTTCTTCATAGGTTCGCCACTAAAAGAACAGAACAATTAAGGTCAATAGCAAAGTACGATAGGTTCTCAGAACTGGAATCAATCCTTAGTCATGTTAGTCAAGATTCTAGATTGCTGCCCAGTCTTTCTGCCCTGAAAGGAGCACTGATTTACACAAACCTACCCAAGTAATGAAGTGACTCTGAAGGCCAACGGTCCATTTTGAGTGTGAAGATGTCGGCATTGGGTGGACACCTGTGTTGACAAGGACAGGCTTAACCTGGAACACAAAGTGACAACAGTATGTATGTCAGATAGCATACAAACGCTAATCATTTTTACAGTTGATTTCAGCCTACTGACAGTCAGCCGCACGTATTATTGGCATGCCAATACACGACAGCACACAGGAATATGTAATATCACTTAATGTTTTGCATATCCATTCAATGGACATAATAAATTTCATGTTATGCTTATGTGTTTCTGTTCGAGACTTCTTATTTCGAAATCACTGTCCAATGATCAGGATATTCCGAAGAAGATCCCAACAAGTTAATGGCTTGTGGCATTAAATTGTATGATCCGAGGATTGCAACTTCTTGCACTGGATGCCTGGAGTCACCAACGTCGTGAGATATCCCAATATTCATTTCTAGATCATCAGGCTTCTGACCTCCCACAGATTTTCATGAGTCTTGCTGAACTTGTCCCGCTGGCTGTTCCAGATTTTCCTGTCGATTCCAGCCCTTGATAAGTCTGTGATGAAAACCCACCAACAAATCTCTTCTCAGGCAGAGTGTCATTCTTTTTCCCCTTGGTCCATTCACCATCCAACTACTCTCAATATGTTTTAGTCGTATCAATATATTCTCCATCCGGGCTGTCGTATTTTTTAATTGGAGGTGTATCAACAGGTCCAGATCTACTGAAAGGTATTAGATTTTCGTCCACCTGAAAGTACAAAGGCAATGCGTCATGAGAGTGAGATAGTGTGCGACAAGTTCGTAACTGACCAATGGCATAAACATGATAAAGTGCATCAAGAGAGCATTAACTAGCAGAGTGCGCCACTAAGAAGTCAACAATACATAATTTCCTAGGACCAACATCCAGCAAGGTTAAACGCCACTCACTCGAATTGCTTGTTGGTATAATTCTTCTGATTCTTCCCGCAGCCGCTCCAGTGCTCGCTGCTGTGATGCTACCGCTGTTGCCAACATCCAACTTTCTTCCTTGTGTTGCTGTAACTTGTAACGAGTCCATTCTTTTTCTACTAAAGCTCGTTCCTCAGCCTCCTCAAATGTGAGGACAGGGGCTACTCTTCTTCGGAGACTGAAATGGCGACAATAACGTTCCTTTAAATGGATTATCTAAATAAACAATGGAGGAGCCGAAGCAGAAGGAGTAAAAAAGAGGCCTCACTCTGCTTCCTTCCTCAACTTGGTATCACCAGCAATCTCTTCAATTGGCTTCAACTTCCGACCAAATTTCTCCAGACGTTTAATCTGTTTTTCTATCTTTTTCTCTTTCTTCTTCTCTTTCTGGATAGCAATCATGGGGTCAACCTTCTTCCTCTTCTTCATAGGTTCGCCACTAAAAGAACAGAACAATTAAGGTCAATAGCAAAGTACGAACAGTTCTCAGAACTGGAATCAATCCTTAGTCAAGATTCTAGATTGCTGCCCAGTCTTTCTGCCCTGAAAGGAGCACTGATTTACACAAACCTACCCAAGTAATGAAGTGACTCTGAAGGCCAACGGTCCATTTTGAGTGTGAAGATGTCGGCATTGGGTTGACACCTGTGTTGACAAGGACAGGCTTAACCTGGAACACAAAGTGACAACAGTATGTATGTCAGATAGCATACAAACGCTTAGTTACGGTAACCATATCGCCCAGGCATAGCTTCTTTTACGATATGACATTGACGGCTATTGCCTGGGACGTTATGGTTTACCCATATTAACACTTTTCTAGCCGCTCTAAGTATATTGGAGGACTATACATTGCTCTCTCTGACAGAATAAGAGAAAATAACCTCTGAATTTGAGAAATTATTTGCTGCATCGTTATCGTTGTTGACGTTTCTAATTGTAAACTCAGCGGGTCACATTTCCAAGAGGCCCGAGCACCTTTGACAAAATCTCAGCAAAAAACAATAAATCTCTTACCTTCGAAGAGATTTTGGGATAAAAATGCTAGGGCTCATAAAATCTAGCTGCAAGTAGGCCCTAGTAGTAGGCCTAACCGGGTGCCTTTCTCAATGTCGCGCACAGATGCCGCGAATTTAGTGTACAGTTTGTTGAGCAGATGGCGCAGCAGACGTTAAATGATCAAAATGGCGGCCCTGAGCAAAGCGGAGTATTTGAAACGTTATTTATCTACCGATTCTGAAAAAACTAAAGTAAAAAAGAAGCGTAAGAAGAAGAAAGAGGCTGTGGCTCCAGTTTCTAGGTAAAACTGTGTAAAAAAATCACGATGAGAACCGATCTGACGATGAAATTAGGGCTCTGTTTTTGTGTGTTTCCAATTTTCGGATGCCAAATCATGAAAAATGTGTAGGCTAGTGTCCATTTTCGGACAAGATGGAATGGATGGGCCTGGGTGTGGCAATGTCATGATGTGGCTTGGGTGGGATTGCTAGGAGACAGGATGAATTATATTCTGTAAAGTACAGTTTATGTCAGCATTCAATGGCAAAGCTTTGTTTGGGCCAAGCTTGAAGCTTCGATCGATGCGGGCTTGGACACTTCTGTCCCGCAGATCATATGAGATACTTAGGCCTAGACTAGACAGGCCGGCCCTACTTGACCGGTAGACTGATCCGATTGATTGTGAAGAAGCCAGCACCATTAGCAGTCCGTCTCGCCTTGCCGTAGCCTCGTAGGCCTATCAGGGTTTCCGCCAGAGGGTAAAATGGGTAAAATTCCGTACCCTAAAATTTTTCCAGGGTACTGATCCGTACCCTCAAAAATTTGATAAATTCACATATTTATCAGCAGTATTCATTGTTTTTCACCATAACATCATATTTCAGGATGGAAAGTGATTTTATGCTTCAAAATACGCCTAAAATGGCACTAAACATCGTTTAAAACCAAAATAAACAAATAAAAATAAAAATAAAAATTTTTCAAAAAAAAATTTTTTTTTCAAAAAAAATTTTTTTTTTGGTCCGTACCCTCATTTTTTTTTCTGGCGGAAACCCTGCCTATAGGCTATGGGTCTCGGCCCACTGGATAGAGAGGGCAGAGCTGAAACAAACTTGTGATGGGACTTCTTGATTGGGAATCATGCATGGGTTTTTGGGAATGATCAGCCCTGGTTCTGGCTCATATAATTATGATTATATAGCTAGGCCTATTCGACTTCGCCGAGTCCTTTTCTTTATGCCAATAAGCCAGCCATACCAAAAATTTCAGTCCTGATTATTCACACTGATAATGTCAATATTTCATGTCTATCCTATTCTTTCCTAGGATCAAAATATTTGATGATGATGTTGACCTCAAAGCTATCGCCCCAGATCCCGATCAAGGTCCAACAACCCTGGATGAGCTTGATGAGCAACCAACAGTAGCAGACATTGTGGATGAGAGACCAGAACATGTCAAACAACTTGAGTCATTTAGGAAAAGTGAACGATGGAAGCTGATCACAAAAGGTAAGGAAAATATGAAGTTATGGTTTGATATTCAGGGTTTCCGCCAGAAAAAAAAAATTGGGGATGGATCAAGAAAATTTCAAAAAAAAAATTTCAAAAAAATTTTTTTTCAAAAAATTGTTTGAAAAAAATTTTTTTTTGATTTTTTTATTTGGATTTTTTTCACAAAACATTGTACATGGGCTGCAAGATAACATGATGGTATAATAATATGATGTTTTAAAAGAGTTAGTGGCACCCTGGTAAGGTTGTTGTGTGGTCTATTTGGTGGAATGCCATAGGCCCCTAATCAACAACCGTTAGACAAAACTTTCATTGTGATGTCTACTTGTTTTTATGCTTCACAGAGACGGAGCAGTCTACCTCCTCACCTCGCCGAAGAAGACACGACTCGGACTCAGATTCTGCTGGTAATATTGGTGGAATGATTGACTCACCTGTAAGGAGAAAACGCCATGATTCAGACTCTGACCAATCAGTGATAAGGACTCAAAGACATGACTCTGATTCTGACCAATCGCCTCCTAGAACTAAAAGACATGATTCAGATTCTGACCAATCACCTCCAAGGACTAAAAGACATGTGTCAGATTCTGACCAATCACCTCCAAGGACTAAAAGACACATGTCAGATTCTGACCAATCACCTCCAAGGACCAAAAGACATGATTCAGATTCTGACCAATCACCACCTCGGAAAAGAACTAGGTCAGATTCTGACCAGTCACCAATCAGAAAGAAACAAAAGAATTCTGGTGCTGACAATTCGCCTCCGAGGCATAAAAGACGGAACTCCGATTCTGATCAATCCCCACCTCGGAAAAAGAAAGTCGAAAATGTCAGGAAACCTTCGCGTTGGGTTGATAATGAAAAAGGGGATAGTAAGATGAAAGAAACACTATCAGGGAAGAAAGCTGGTTTGTCGTCAGCCAAGGATATGAAACGAGAGATGGAAGAAGTGAAAAGGAAGGAGGACGAAGCATTTAGGAAGGTGAGGAATTTGAATTTTTCTCAAGTTTGGCTTAATCCATCTCTGTACTTACTGTATTACCGGTAGTTACTCATTTATTGTAATGTACAAAGCAGTAAAATATCGTTTTGTGTGTCTCTCAGATCGATGACAAAACACTGGGTAAAAATGCCGCCACTGTTGTGCGAGGTAAACGTCGGATGAAAAACGAGGAGGATGAAGAAAAAGCACGTAAAATGGTGGAGCGGGAGAAAAAATACGAAGAATGGGGTCGAGGGTGAGTATGCGTTCAAACTTGTTGGACTCCTAGGATTAGGAAGTCATCACATCTGTCGTTTAGAACGTTTAGATCAAAGGATCAGGATTATGTCTTCAAGGTGGACATTTTTCCAGTGAATTTTTCGCACAGAACATTAACACGAATTCTTTTTCTCACAGCTTGAAACAGCAAGAAGTGCAAGTCCAGAATGTTGTCGATCACATGCATGAAGTATCAAAACCCTTCGCCCGCCATCAGGATGACGAAGACTTGGACAGTTTACTGAAGGAACAAGAAAGAGACGGAGACCCCATGGCTGCATTTATGAGAAAGAAAAAATCAAAGGAACCGCAGACTAAAAAGAAAGGTAAGATCTGTACAAATGTTTCAGGGTTGTCCTGACAATTTTTGACCCGATCAAGCAAAAGTACGATAGATGCAAGTCAAAGTTAAAAAGTTAAAGTTTGGGATTATAGTCTGATATCAGCAACATTAGAGGTGTCATCCGACTTCACACTTTAACCCCAGCCTATCCTGAAACCTTTCAGTAAAACTCGGATGAGCTGCTCATTCAGCGCTACAATCCAAGCATTTCCGACCGTTACCCATTTATAAACCACCTGGGTGGAGAGAGGCCTGTGAGGCAAAGAGACTTGCCCAGTCTCACGACCAGTGGGATTCGAACCCGGGACCCTCTGACCACTAGTCGGAGGCCCGAACCACTACACCACCGTGGCTCCAATAGTCGCAGGTGATCATCACTGATCATCAGTTAACTCAGTAATTATTGCTGCTGTTCACTACTGTTGGCAACCCACAGAGACATACATTTCAGCTCTTGTGTTATAAGGCCCTTAACCCTTTCCTCGGTTGCGACTTGCGCCTACTTTTGCTTGTTCTCTTTTCTAGACTTTGCTTAACCATCTGACCATATTTTTCTTTCCTTGCTCAGGATACCCTGTTTATAAAGGACCCCCGCCTCCACCAAACAGATTTGGAATCCGACCAGGGTACAGATGGGATGGCGTCGATCGCAGCAACGGTTTCGAGAAAAAGATATTTGCACAGATCTCGGCAAAGAAGGCCAGGGAAACAGAGGCGTATAAGTGGAGCACAGAAGACATGTGATGAGAAAGAATGTTTGTGACCTTGAGCAAGTTACTTCAACATGTTCAAACACGATGCAGGCCTGGGTTCAAGTCAGGTAAATTGCCAGGGGTGTGAGAAGTCAAACAAACTGGGGTCACAATATTCAGTCAGCCTGTATTTTGCCTGTAATGGAGTTTTTAATAAATACATATTTGTAGACACCTTCTTGGGCTTTTCAATTGATTTGAGTACACTGCAGTGACGCGAGGCTTTCATATAGCACTTTACACTTAAAATGTTTTACATTTTTACCCCTGCTATAGGCCTGTGCAATCAAGATCAAGGTCCACTTCCTGGGAAGTATTACAGTCTGGCTGCCAAAAATGCATAAGACTAGACATTCTCGTCAACCAATTTGGCGAACTAGATACCCCAACCACACCCGAGTTGGGAAAGCAATTGAAGGACATACTTTGCCAGTCTCGTGCTGACCATGGTGATCGAACCTGGATCTCCTGACTGCTAGCCAAAGACAGCAGTCACTACACCATCACAGCTCCTCACTGTGGACTCATTTTGTCAGCAAGTGAGAAATTTGCATCAATTCGGATTCCAGTTTGTGGGCGGATTTTCTCTGTTCTGAAATAAAGGTACCAGGTAGGTGTTAACTTCTCAAGGCACCAGTCGTACCTTTGGTTTACAGGGTGCATGAAGGCAGGAGTTGGGGCGTGAATGTGGTATAAGTCAGTTTCCTTTTTAATGAACACAAACTAAGAGAATTCTATGTTTACAATCTGTCAATGCCATTTATTCAAGTACAATATTGATATCATGATCAACTCTAAAAAGCAACAGCTTTTAACCCTCTTCTCGCTGCCAAAACTTCCCTGCTGCCCTGAAATTATCAGATGAACCTAGAGTATGGAGTGAGTAAAACTATCAAAGTATTTGGTGTGTTTCATATGTGACCCACCACAACATAACCTATCTAAGTCGGACAGGATATGTATGAGAATGAACCAAAATATCCCCAGACGATAAAGGAAGAAATATAATCACAAAAGATAGACAATAAACCTAGGCCTACTGAAATTGACAAAACGTTGGTTTCACAACCTGCAACTGCAGTGCGACTTGGCACTGGTTTTGTGGTGATGGGTCACATTTTGGCTTGCCATACATGAAAGATCCCTGAGATCTTAAAGCCCCACTGTATTGAATGTGAAAAACGCAAATCACCGCCGCGATTCTCGGACGACGTCAGCGTAGTGTAAAATGTACTACGCTCTGTCAGAATACATTAGAGCTCTCCCTGCAGTTTTTTCCAATGCGTGCTGAAAACTAGGCCTTGATTCTGTGAAGTGCGTATCAGGCAAGCATTTTGGGGACCTTCACGAGGCTATGGGACCTGTATGTGCACTCTCCTAACGTTTTCAAAATATCGTAAAATTCAATACTGTGGGGCTTTAACTCAACCTCAACAGCACCAGAACAGTTCTAATCGATAAAGCAGAGAAGCAGAACATTATGATACACACCAATGTCACCTTGAATATATAGATTGTGTGGTCAATAGGACAGTAATTTTGGCTCTGCAGAAGAGCAAGTGTGTGGTCAGCCATGTCCATCAGCAATTTCTTATCTACAATAGACAAATCCCAAATTCCCAGATCTGCGCACTTACGCCGAAATGGCAAACAGAACCTCAACCTGAAACCAGCTGACGTGATGCAATCCATGATTCAGCAATGGGCGAGTCTGACGCAACGTCATTGAACTCACTGTCGTCACATGGTCGTGGGGTTCTCTGCGTCACGTCATTCAGTGTCAGATGGTTTCAGACCGAGGTTCTGTTTGCCATTTCGGCGGAAGTACGCAGATCTTTCTCGTTTTCGTCAATTTGGGATTTGTCTATGGGAATGCAGAATTTTGTGCTTGGTCGTTTTGCTGCTTGATATCTTTCAACTTCCTCAATACTCATCTAAATCATAATATAGCCACAAAGGACTGCAGTACTACTGGGCTTGGCGTATCACCAATATCCTTAACATACGAACTGCAAATCCCGAACTAAAGATTACTTGGTGCTTCTCTGCACAGATCAGGGGTAGTACATCACAACCAAGAGCTGATTTTTCCAAAAGTAATTGTGGCACAATTTTATCCAAGAAAACAGTCAGAAAACATCCAAATTATGAGCCCTTTCACTGCTAGGATCTGGTAGTATAAGGTTAAAATAAAAGTGGCTTAATTGCCACACCCAGGAATATGGGTATGGGAATACCACTTGGTTGTTCTGTGCTCTTACTTGCACTTTGAACATGAACTACCATTACCGGTGCCATCATTTGCAAAATAGCCCAACAAACCAGACGTACTTATGTGCAGCAGTGAAAGGGTTTTAAATATGTTTTACAAGGAAGTTGTGTGAATTCGTCCGTTGACTGCATGGTCATCAAATTCACGTCACAGGAATGAAACACACAAACAATGGAAGTTGTCGTTCATGACCATCGGCCTGATTGTATTCTGAACATGAGTAAATTTCTGCATCCAAAATTAATTGTCACCCCAACTTGAGGAGTAACTGCAAACCTCGCCGTCAACGTGGGCCAGCGAGGCTGCAGTCTTGTGTGATCAGTATGGACTCGCAGTAATTACTTAGATAAAATAAGAAG
>NMRB01000824.1:26905-57124 GCA_002633025.1 Notospermus geniculatus | reverse complement strand
AATACACAAAAGAACACACTGATAAAAGCACTTGAATGTACAGCAGATGCAATCTACACTAAACCTTATGATAGAATTTCCATCTTAAATTTGTCGTTTTCGGCAATGATTGAAATCACTTTGCTACGGATACCTTTTCTTTAAAGAAACTTATATTAAAGTGAACAGCACACTTCAGATGGTTAACTTTCAAACACAGAAGTCATTGCATCAACTTAAATACATGTACTGGTAGTCAAATTTGCCCGTGATAGTGATTGGTGGAGTTACGGTACTGAAGAATAAAATATGGCATTTTCAGCATCCCTGCCTCCCACCATTGAGAGTTTTAGTCTGTTTTGGGGTCCATCAACGCTATAAATGTGTACAATCTGAACAATATTCACAAGTATTAGGCCTGAGACGACAATTCAGCCCAGTAAACGAGATATTCACTGCTCTTCATCTGCAACTTCCGTCGTCAAATTTCTCCCAAAATTGGCCTAAAAATGCCACTGTGTCATACACATAAAACCACTACACCATGTCAAGTTTGTGGCTGAAGTACACATGTAGATACATTCCGATTGACAACCACTTGGAGATCATTTAGTTCTCTTGTCATGTGGATGGTAAAAATTATTATTATCATTATTGTTATCACATAAGCCTTATTCACCACCAACTGTCTACATATAATCGGTCACCATTCACTTAGGGCTCATGGCACTAAGACTGCACGCTTTCTGCTCCCAAGACTGAGGCATTCTGAAAAGAAAACAGAAATTTTTAGGCAAATCGATAGAAATGGTGTCTTCCTAACTGAATCTTTGTACAGAGGTGTCCTAGAAAACGTGACCACTACACTATGGGAGGCACTGTTCTCAAGATCATAAACACAGACATCACTGATATTCGGTCTGTTTCAAGAGAACCCATTGCATGGTTGCCACAGCAATCACAACAACACATTTAATGACTTTTAATGCCATTTTAATGCCACGTCTAGGCACAATTTAATGCCAATTCACAACATCTTCAGGCTTCATATTCATTCGTTTAAATGTAATTTCATTCGTTTTACATGTAATTTCATTCGTTTTACATGTAATTTCAAAATTTCTCTTATGTTTATTGCTCTTCCTATGTGATTCCAAAGAATTTAAATTCCCATCGTGCCCAGTTTTACCTGTTGTGAGCACACTTTACACCAAGCACAATATTTGTTTCTGCTGGGATCAGACTTGAGCCAGTCACGAAATCGGTCCTCCTCCAGCCCCCACACCTACTATGCCTAATTTAAGACCTTTTTTAATGCCTCTGTTTGCTTTGCAGTAAAAATAATGCCTTTTTTATGCCTTTAAAAAACACAGAATGGAGATAATGACTTTTAATGCTTTTTAATGCCCTGTGGCAACCATGCATTGATGTGAGTGATTTTGTCAAGGCTTGTTGAAATACTCTGTTCTTGCGAACCTAGTATTACTTACAGTTCTTCTTCGGAAGGACAGTTGGCTGAGCCATCCCCGGTGGAAGACTCCACGCTCCACGTCCTCGTCCGATACCGGCAAACAGCATGTTATTGGACTGATTGCTCCAAGGCATTTTTGGCTGTGATGAGGTCAGGCTGTTGGCAACATCCTGCATGCTGGCAAGACCTGTAGAATTGAAATTTAAAATCAAATATGAAGAACTGGAGGACGAATTTTCCAGGTTTCTCTGATTGAAGACAGAATGGTGGCTCTTCTACATCAAATTCCACAGTAGGCCCACATACCTTGTCCATTTGACCATGCTGGCGGAGGCTGAGGTGCTTGCTGTGGTGGTGGTGGACCAGCGCGGCCGGCAAATTTAGGTATTGCGGCCGGTTGTCCCATGTAAGGAGCAGGGGCTTTAGGGCCCTTAGGGGCAGGAGCCGCCCCAAGGCTAGGCCACTCATCCTCTTCGGACCTCGATGGGGGTTTCTGTTGTCCGTTGCTGTAGACAATGGACCCGGGTGCCACCACGGGGTGCTGATACGGCCTGACCCATTTTTGCCCGATATCTACTTCAGCCGGCTGCGGCACGAGGGTGCCATGTTCCCCGAGGGCTCCAGGTGGCGCTCGTTCTTGCTCTGATCTACGTATGCCTCGCCCGATCTGGGCTGCGATACCTGTAATGATAAAACAAATGTCATCACTCCTGTGATTTCACAGTAAATACAACAGGTATTTTGGAATAAGAGTAGTAAGCCTTCCAAAAATTTCCTGCAAGTTTTGGCTCACAAATTTTTCCACAGACTTACCTGGGTTCTTCGGTTTTCTCAATGACTGTGATAACTGTGGTTCAACATCTTCAAACCGTTCTTCCTCCTCCTCCTCCTCCTTGGGTTCCGGTTTCTTCCACGGTGCAGATTTCGGCTCCGATTTCTTCTGTTGTGCTTGCTGCCAGGCCTTGTCGGTCTCACGGAAATCTCTCGCGGGAAAGCGACCGTTTCTATCCTCTTCACGCCGCCGTCCTTTGTTCCGTTGCCAACTGCTTCCTGAATCTGGTTCTATCGTCGGCCGGATAACCGTACAAACCGGCTCCAATGACCGAGCAGGTAAATGGTTCTTGGTAAGTTCAATCTCGTACTGTGAAGTCATAGCGTCAGCCAGTGCAAAGGAGTAGATCCGGACAGTTCCCAACGCACAGAAGTTGTTCTCAATTTCTTCATGCCATCCACACCTAGGTCAGAAAAACGGGAGAGAGAGTCAAATAGAAAAGAAGTTTTTTTTTTCATAGCTGATATCAACTACGGTAGAGGTTGCCATACGAATTTACACTTTAACCACAGTCTATCCTGAAACCTTTCAGAAGAACTCTGATGGGCTGCTCATTCAGTGCTACAATCTGCGCATTTCTGACTGGTTCCCATTTATACACGTGGGTGAATAGAGGCCAGTAGGTCTGTAACTTACATGACTCCATTATCATAGTCGAAGGCTGAAGTTGTGAGGGTGTTGCTGATAGCACCTTCTGAAGGCGGCGACTTTCCAATGTGTTTGAACAGCTCCTGCACCATGATCTCCAGATGTGAGATCTTGTTGAGACGATTGGGGATGTTACTCAATGAATGAAGGAGAACCAGTAAAAACAGAGTTGACAAATCCAAACAGAATATGGTTACTTACAGGACAAAAGAGTGGTGGATAGTATGAACTTTCACCACCAGGATTAACAAAGTTTTCCAACTGAATCCATATACTGCGATAGTTCCTCTCAGCCAAGTCAAACCCCTCAACTGGTATCTTATGAGTTTGATCGCTGTTATTCTGGCATTCGAATCGGTACCCAAGTGGGATTGGTCCTGAAACAAAACCATGGCATGAAATAATAACAGGTTTCTAAGGTGAAAGACATAACTTCCTACCAGACCCGAACCCATGGACCCTCACATACATGTAAGGGATAAATCGTCAGCAGTCACGGGCAGCACACCTTAACCACTAGGCCATCTTCAAGAAAACAAAATGATGGATACAATAAACAACAGTTCTTGGCATAACAGAAATTAAGAATAAATTTTGTGCCTTTTTTCCATCAAGGCGAGAATTTCACATCCCAGCAGAAAATAGCAGGCCTTTCGATTGCACCCTCCATACGACGTTTAACGTCGTATCAAAAAGCATGGTGCCCAAATTCCAACTTGAGAAAAAATGTGCCCAAAATACCCAATGTGCCCAAAACATCCGGCAGGGCTGTGTACTTGTTCGTTTTCAGCGTACCGTAGTTTGTACATGGAAACCGCCGAATCTTATAACAGTGAAGTGACCGACTTCAATATTTTATTCTGACAGCTCTTGTTATATTTCCAAGTCAATTTCTTTCAAACCCCTGACTGAAATCCTGTATAATCTATTTGGTTGTAAAGCAGAAAGAATGCACTTTCCCGTCGTACCAAATTTGTTCCTTGATTTTTTTTCCAATAAGGAGATATTTACTTAAATAACATATCTCACTTCATAGCCGCATTGGTTATTGGGGTAGTATCCATTCTATGGACCGAGTCCAAATGGACTGAGTAACTTTGACTCAGTGCCAAAAATGATATAAACAATAATAATGAAACGTTATCACCATAAATTGGTACGAAATGGTTATCTTCAATATGTAGAACGTGAAAAGAATTAAGAAAAACAAAATTAAAACATTTTGTTCTTCGCTAAGCCGACCTTAAATTCCCAAGTTACATCAACCCAATTGAGCTCCGCACTTAGTCTATAAATAGCAACAAAACATGACGACGTCACGTCATGTGGCACGCCTTTCGAGGTACTAACGATTCACGGAATGTGATGCAGGGAATTTTGCAACCTCGTTTCAAAGGTTGCTCCTATACACACGTGAAACAGGCCGTGCATGCCGTCCTGCGACTGATTCGACTACCTCGTCCCATGACATTTCTTGGAAATATCGATACCCAGAAGTGTTGATTCTAAAATGCAGAATGTAAGTGGAACGTAACTCACTAAACTCGCTTTTTTCTGCTTATTCTGTTGCTTTCGTTCGCTTTTGCTGGAGAAAAATGAGGGGGAGTACTAGTCTTATCAGTACCTAGGTAGTATTCTTTGATATAATATCACAAAACGGCTTGTTTCTTGCATTTTTCACATTTTGGCACTCAGTCCAAGTTACTCAGTCCATTTGGACTCAGTCCATAGAATGGATACTACCGGTTATTGGACGATGTTTTGGCGGGAAAACTGGAGGTGCATCACAATGTAGGCCTATGCAGAGCAAATAAAATCAAGTTGCTCACGGTCACGCTTGGCCTGCCCCTTTTTTCTGCCCATTTCCACAATGTGGAACACTGGACTCCCTTGGGTGGCAATTTCTGGCCCCCGTGGCCCAGATAGCCTACGCACACAAAGACTGACGGATGCCAAAGTCGCATGGACCAGCCCGACACATGGTTTCTCAAATTTGACCATCTGAGCATCTGTCTGAGCAGAACAGCTCTGCCTGGAGTGTGGTTTTCAAATGTAGCTTTGTCAGCATTTCATTATGTTCTTTGGTTTTATATCAGGCCCGTAGCTAGCATAGGGACAGGGGGGGCAAATGCCCCCCCAGGCCAATTGTTCAAAAAAAAATTTTTTCCAGCAAAATCAAATGGGATAAAAGATCAGATTTGTTCGTGTCTCAGAGTGCAGGAAATTGACCTCAAATCGCATCTCAGAGCTTCTAATTTTCAAAATTTTTCTGGCGAGGCCCCCCAGACCCCCCGCAAAACAGGCCCCTGTGGCGCTCGAAGGCCAAGCCTACATCCCGGCAGCTCGTTTGCTTAAAATGCCCCCCTATAAACTTGGTATCATAGGTCATCTGACCTAGGGGTATATATGTACCAAGTTTCATATCAATAGCTCCAGCGGTTACGAAACGTGCCCTGCTAACGGAACACGACGGACGACGGACGCAGACCCACGACAAGAGCTCACCCCAGGTGAGCTAAAAATCCTGGGAAACCCCGAAAACACTCGAGGATCGATGCTTGCGTAAGGCGTAATAGTACACCTTGCAATGCAAGGAAATGGCGTGCCACAGTGCGTAGAACGTTAAATCACGTCTGGAACCTTGTCTGCCAAATACTTTTTTGGCAATTTTTTTAAGAAAGAAAAATTAGAACTAAAAAAAATTACACAGTTAACGGGTTACTCAATGAATGAAGGAGAACCAGTAAAAACAGAGTTGACAAATCCAAACAGAATATGGTTACTTACAGGACAAAAGAGTGGTGGATAGTACGAACTTTCACCACCAGGATTAACAAAGTTTTCCAACTGAATCCATATACTGCGATAGTTCCTCTCAGCCAAGTCAAACCCCTCAACTGGTATCTTATGAGTTTGATCGCTATTATTTTGGCATTCGAATCGGTACCCAAGTGGGATCGGTCCTGAAACAAAACCATGGCATGAAATAATAACAGGTTTCTAAGGTGAAAGACATAACTTCCTACCAGACCCGAACCCATGGACCCTCACATACATGTAAGGGATAAATCGTCAGCAGTCAGGGGCAGCACACCTTAACCACTAGGCCATCTTCAAGAAAACAAAATGATGGATACAATAAACAACAGTTCTTGGCATAACAGAAATTAAGAATAAATTTTGTGTCTTTTTTCCATCAAGGCGAGAATTTCACATCCCAGCAGAAAATAGGGCGATATTCAAGATTTTAAACATTAGCCATATTAAAGTTAGCAGGAGAAAACCGGAGCACCCGCAGTAAACCTGGAGATTCACCTTCTCTATTTTGCTGCAATAGGGTATCGAACCCAGAACATCAGAGGTGAGAGTTGCCGATGTTCCACTGCACCGCTCTGACAAGCCAATGATAAAGAACCAACCTGGATCAATAAAAGTGTGGTACGTCTTCCGTATGCCATTCTTGAGAGTGAATTCCACCAAGCCAACTTCAACGGGAAGGTAATCTCCTTCTTCAGTTTTACACAACGTTCGGAAGTCAATGAAGTAGAACTTGTCATTGATGACCTCTGGAAATGTAAATTAGTATATCCATCATTCACTGACTATGAGTGTTAATGAAGGGTGTTGGTTGTTTTGCCATAGGCCCAAGGTTCCTGGAGCGACGACACATCATTCAAATCCCAACCTGGTACCAACTTACCATTCCCTTGGGACCACTTCTGTGTAAACTCAACCCTTTCCTTCTGTTTTCGTTTCCTCAGTTCCTCCAATGGGTTTTTACGATTCGCGATCACGTTTCCAATGTTGTCGAGCCTGTAGTTGTCTCCTTCTTGTCCTCGCATTCTGGCCTTGTACTCCTTGGCCATGTTTTCATAAATGGCTTTTTCGTGAGGTGGCAGGGCCTGGAACCAATGAAATAAACAAATCCCTTAGGTTTGGAATGAATCTACAAGAAATTCCTCCATCGGAAGGTCAAATATTGTCGTCGGATATCATTTCCGAATGTGTTTAGAATCCCTGATCATTGCCCCCCAAAAAGGTCGTCGACTGATGGAATAAACCGCATTGTACAATAGGCCCCTTTCGAAAGTCTTCAGCGGGTAATAACAATATCCTCGCCCCAGGTGAAAATGCACATGATGTACATGAAAGGTACGTACATCATTCACGTTTTGACCTGTGGCGAGGATGTTGTTATTACCCGCTGAAGACTTTCGAAAGGGGCCTATAGGAATTCAGAACGACTTTACAATCCCTGGTCATCGATTGAGGGAATAAGCCGTAGGCCTATTGTTACGACTGACTGTACAATAGTTTAGGTTGGCGGCAAGAAAATTTGGTGTGGCGCTGTGTACCCGTGGTATAGGAGTTGGAGAACACTGCTACCACCTCCCAGGTGCACACTGGATGGAAGGAATGACAATGTAGTAGTTCCTAGGCCTACCCACCTTCCACATAGGGTGCGCCACTGGTACCACAGATTCCATGCCAGTAAATCGACCGTCGCGCCTCATCTGTGGTGCGACAACATCTTGCATGTAGAAATAAAAGGCATTTCGCTGCGGTTTCTTCTTCGGCATGGTGATCGATTGAAATAGAGAGTAGTAAATAAATACTTGAAGTGTTTAAATATCAGGGAGGGCGTCGATTAAAGTTGTTGAACCGGATATAATTTATTCCGGTAGCCAGGCCGCTATTGTGTGTATGAAAAGGAAGGATGTGGGAGATAGACGCGATTTGTTCAATCTTAAAAATCGAGGTAGAATGTTGGTCAGAAGCGCAGGATTTGATGACGTCATCCAACAGCGCAAGGTGCTGGGTGACGTCGTTACGTTAACTGGTTCTTCGGGCGTCCGACGGTGGCGCTGACTGACGAGTGATCGCGCGGGACTTCTTTGTGGGGTGTGGTTCTCCGGTGGTTCTGCTCAAGGCTCTGCTCCAACTGTGATTTTTTTCGACGAACAGCAGTGGGATTCGGGTTCTGCACACCGGGCGCGCAGTTCCACGATTCTAGAGATGGCGACACCATTCGCTATCGACATCTCGTTTCGTATTCCAGATTTAATTGAGAAAACTCCAACAAAAAGAAGCGACTCTTGATAAAAGTATGGCACCCGATTTATTCGTGATGACAATAGACAGAACGACAAATAAATCTCAACACGGCTTCTACCGCTGCATAATTAGTTTCACTGCTCTCCGCATGGGGACGCATGTATGGCGGCAACCATCATGGACGCACTGCATGGACGGGCAACCTTCGTCTGTCTCACACTCAAATACACAATCCTCTCTTTTGATGTCTGAAAATGCGAAGATATTTTTGTAAATAAAGGAAAACTGATCAATTCGTCGGTGAAATATTGTCCATGCTCTGCACACGTTTGAAAATATTTTAAAGATAAAATGAAGTCTGATTCTGGACAAACGCCGCCATCCCGAGAATCTCGCGGTCCATTGGAGCGTTTCCGTGCGCGGAAACGCTCGAAAGCATTGTTTCTTTCCGCTTCGTTGGTCACGGCGAGGAAAAAACAATGCTTTCACGGAAACGCTCCAATGGAAAGCCGCCCTCACTCTCGGAACCATGTGCGAAAAGGGGAAGACCCTGGGTAGACGCGGGTTGTTCACTTACGTGCCGCGGTCGCGCAGGCAATCACCTGGAAAAATAGGAAATGAATCAGCAATGGCCGACACCCGGGTTGCCATCAGACCGAATTTTATATCGTGAGACCGAGTGCGTGCTTGAGGATGAGATCTGGTCGTTTCGTATTGTGAAATGAAGGATCGAGAAAAAAGCAAATTAACCTCGAATTCGCATTTGGGGTTTTACCGGCCCACGCTTGGTTTCAAAAACCTTTTTTCCCGGGAGCTAGATGAATTTCTGCTCCGGAATATTGGTCGTCGACTGACGGGGCGAATTTGACCAGCTTCATTGCGAAGGAAAATGAAGTTGATAGGCCTAGAATACTCTACCGGCAGCCAACGAGCGAGTTCTGACCGTCAGCGGATGTAACTACTTACCAGAATCAGGAGAAAACAAGCTTTCATGGTGAATTCGCTCTTGTTTAGGGCCAAAAACTGATTCGAAAATAGGCCTTTTCGGTGATATCTAAAACCAGATAATGGGAAGATGGGTGATGGAACTGACGGGGCGATAACCCATTTTCAAACCAGCTGCAAAGTCACAGACCAGTCATGTTGGCGCATGCAGTATTTGAATGTCATCATAACTCCACCAGCGATTCCATTCGCAACACTTCGGGTCTTTCCGTCATTTTTCGGTAAACACAAATTACGTAAGCCGAAACGCGCACATTTCGTACGGTACTTTTGATTTGTCTTTGCTGCCACCGCACCCGGTGACATAAAACTTTTTAGAGATGAGGCCGGTGGCACACATGTTTTAGCTCAACACGTGCAGGGCCGTAGCTAGCTTTTTTTCCCTAGGGGGGCATTTTAAGCAGATGAGCTCTACAGACGTGGGCAACGCCGAAGGGGTGGGTTTTGCGGGGGGTCTGGGGGGCCTCCCCCCGAAAAATTTTGAAAATTAGAAGTTCTGAGATGCAATTTGAGGTCAATTTCCTGCATAGACACGAACAATACTGATCTTTTATCCCATTTGATTTTGCTGAAAAAAAATAATTTTTGAACAATTGGCCTGGGGGGGCATTTGCCCCCCCTGTCCCTATGCTAGCTACGGGCCTGACGTGGCGACCTCGCTGAAATCTCCGTGTGTCCTAGCAGCTTTAGGTAGGCTCACATGTTAGTAAAAATCGAGAGTTTAGGAAATCAAACGATAAACGTTAACGTTAACGTTAACGACAACTATTTTTGTACCGAAAATGCAATATAAAATCTGTTAATGTACAGCATGAAAAATAATGTTGTCATAAAGTTTACGTTTATCGTTTGATTTCTAAACCTCCCTATTAACTGCCGACTGACGTCTCAAACGTGTCGACGAACGGATGTCAATGACCGTTTTGTGTGATCTGTAATGAGATATCTTAAAAGCCAATTAGAAATGAAATGGGATGGTGTTTGTACACCTTTGCTTACTCTAGGTCTATTGTGATTTACCGGCCGAAAAATACAAAAACAAAAATCGTGCAATAGACACAAATTGAATTAAATTAGAACATAACTCGTCCGGGTGGGGTTGCAGCAGATTGCCGCAAGTGTGACGTCTGCCAGTCTTTCCGTATGTCAGTGTTTCTCCTTATTGTTTGGGAAACACTGGCAGATAGATCGACACGTGTTTCTGCCTGTCCGTATTGACAAGTCGCAGCTTATTTTCCGTCAGACAATAGTAGGGGAACACTCACAGAATGGAACATTCAAAAACGTTACACCGCACTCTTAGCCGAAAAGGTTCTTTGGCGCCACACCAGGAGAACCCTCTGATTTAAGAACCCTCGGGTTGTTTAAGAACCCCTAGAGGTTCCATATAGAACCTTTCCCTCAGAAAAGGGTTCTATCTGGAACCTTTATGGCGGGCTTTATGGATTCTTTGGCGACAGAAAGGTTCTATGGAACCCTCTCGGGTTCTTTACAGAAGGTTCTATACAAAACCTTGGGGTCCCTCTGGTGAGGCAGAAAGAACCATTAAAGAACCTTTTCGGCTAAGAGTGCGGGTATTTCCAATGAACGCACACCAGAAAAACAAAGTAGGCCTATTTTTGTAGGGAACGTTTCTCAGTCCAATCTCCGCAGGGCTACAGGGATTACTCTCCTCTCCACGCGATGAATTTCGATACCTTAATGTTTTTGCCATCTTATTGACTCTTCCCACGGACGTCACGTCAGTGTCCTCCCGAAACAATAACACCGGTTGTAACATGAAGTTTCTCTGTCCATTAACGTCTAATATTCTCAAGGATAGTTTGATTAAATTTGTCTGAAATCCTGGGCGCGGTTGGGATATATGCCCATCCATCAGCCCCAGAAGTCCACTAACCGTTCCGAGGCCCAAGGATGAAGAGGTCTCGCTTATTCGAGGTGTTTTTCGCACTGGCTGTTATAGGTAAGTTAGCGACGACCATATATGGCCATACAACGTCTTTAGTTGCTCATGCAGCAGGATTTTTGGGCCTGGCTTTGCCTCCCTCGGTTAATTTCACTCAATTCCATTGTATTTTAACTGTCACGCCCAGGCGTAAAGCGCCAGCGTGCCCATGTTACTCAGTCTCCCGCATAGACTGGTGCCCTGTCCTCAAGCCGCTCTGCATAAACGGCTCGAGGACAGTGGACTAGTCTATTCCACTCATGTACGGTGTACACTGTGAAATGAGAGTGACAGACACCTCTCTTCTCTTATTGAGAAGTTACGGTCACTCTAAATTTTTAGGGGAACACTGAGATGGGGAACAGTAGAAAACGTTACAGATTGGTTTCCGATCTCGGCGGGCGGAAAAGAAGCCAATGAGAAACGTTGATTGGTTGGAAACCATCGATTGTTCTTTTGTTGACGAATCAGCGCGCTGGAAACGACAGTCGCTGCTGATCTCAGTTGCTAATCCTACCGGTGAGATTTGGAACTTCGTTGTGAGTGCCCGTCACACTGTGAAAATGTTAATCTCTCTCACTATCATTCCAGCCACTATCAGGAATGCTGAAGCACAACAGAGTGAGTTCTTTTTATTACTTCACAATCCAAGCGAGTCAAAAGTTTCGACCAGTTGCACGGCATAGGCCAATGGTGTTAAGTTGGCAAAGTTTATTCTCAACAGCTATTCGGATCTAACATCACTAGGCCAGCGGTTTTGCAAATCGTGACTGTAAACACACTTATTGGCAGGGTACGTTACCCTCTAGAACACATTTTGCGATCGCTACATTCCAGTTGGCTCCAGTTTTTTTTTTAAATACTGTATTCATTACTCCAAAAAACAGTGACGAAGATTCCCACTCCCCCGGCATTGGTCGAAATCATTCGTGAAAGTTCGGCAATTTCCGAATGCTGCCACGACCAAGTAGTCATTGTCGATGAGCAACACGAATTTCTCATTTTCCATCACCACAGCGCAATGCCNTCATTCTCAAATACCGTAGTTTTGCCTTTTGCCCTATGTGTCGGAATTATTACAATACATGGTATAGTGGATACTCTAGGAACGAGAGTTACTCTATATAGGGCGAGGTTGATAAGCGGTTAACAACATTGTCAATAGAGGTCTCCGCGCGTATGTTTAGGGAAGGAATACCATATGACCCCGCCCCTCCAACAGACGCTGGTGTTTATCGGTTCCTTCCGACCGCCAAACTGATACGGCCTTGCGCCAGCAATTATCGCCATCTTTTATTTTTGTTACAGTTCCTCGATCTGTCATTCTACGCTATGAATACAAAGAGGGTGAGTTCAGGTGACTCAGTTTCAGAGAAAAAGACGCGAGCGACACCTATTGTGTACGTCTCACAACGCCCTTTACGTGGTGCATGCTGTCTTCGTGTCGTCGTGTCTTTTTTGTGCTCAACAACATAAACATCGGTCTCCATGCAGAAGATATCTTTGAAATGAAAAGATAATATCTTCCGGATGTATTATATTCTTTATAGTACCTTATTCGAATTGATGTCCTATTTTTGCACTTATACAACCGCCCATACGATTACCGGAGACCCGGAATACGGAATCGGTATATGCTATGCATTTTCGCATACAACATATCGCTTCCGCATCCCGTATACCGTATTCCTGGTGTCTGGTAAATGCAGCTTTAGGCCCACATAAATTTGGGGTTTTCCTCATCCGCAGTTGGCTGTCCCAGGCTGTTCGCCGCCCAAAATGGAAAGTGTTACCGATTCTTCTATTCCAAGAAGTCGTGGGCTGAGGCCGAGGCGAGGTGTCAGGCTGTCCGACAAGGCTACCACTTGATGTCTGTCCCAAGCACCAGGGAAAATATCCTTATGAAAGCTATGTTCCCGTACCAGATGTAAGTGTTGCTTAATCTCCACATGAGAGTTTTCATGCGCTGGCCTAAAGCGAGCAGCACAGGCGATATCGCAAGCGATCTGATCGCCACGGATCTTCTCGCCAGCCACCGCAGACGAGGCAATATCGGTCGTGGTTTTGTTTGATATTGGGCGAACATCGCTGGCGAGAGGATCCACGCATCGTTGTCCCAGCGCACACCTGGCGTCAAAGCCGATTTTGCTCGCTTGCGATATCGCCTGGTGTGCTGCTGCCTTTAGCATGCTCTCAAGGCCTGTTTCCATTACAGCGGATTCCGACTGGGTTTGCGGCGAGCGGTGCGGTTTCCAAAGGGTTTTGGATAATCATTCGAACAATCGGCATTGTCCCAATGCCTGTGAAAACCGCGCCGCTCGCCGCAAATCGCGGTGGAAACCGCTATAGAGCAAATAGAACTACATGTACAAACTCCATCACAAAATTGATATCCTTATCTCTTTCAAGATATCTCTGTCAAAATATCTCAAGATATCTCTGTTTGTTTCTACTTCCAGCAAGAGGAAGCGTGTCTGGCTAGGCCTTCGTAAGGTGAATGGAAAAGATGCTTGGACCGACGGCGCCAGGTACAGGAAATCGAGACGAAACTGGGATCGACGCAGCAAAAGCAAAGCCAAAAACTGTACGGCCCTCTCAAAAACAAGTCGGGGTCTGCCGAAATGGGAACGCGTCACGTGCTCAGAACCACATGAGTTTATTTGCAAGGGAGGCACGAAAGGTAGGCCTACCGATGAGTGCTAAAATAGAATGTACTACGTCATCAAGATGGTGGCCTGTGCCCGTCTTTATATTTTCAGCAAAGACCGGGTCCTACCAGTCTAGGCCTACAGTGTGTCACAGAAAGAACGGACAATTGAGATAGAATAAAACGGCCAGTGTTAAAGGGTCACAATATTGCCACCTTTTGTCGACAGCCGGCGCCACCGGCGGTGATTGCATCATTCTCCAATACCGTTGTTTTGCCTTTCGCCCCAGTGTTGGAGAATGTATTACAATGCAATGCATACGGGGATACCCAAGGAACGAGAGTTACTCGACATGGGGCGAGGTTGATAAGCGGTAGTTTAACAGCATTGTCAATAGAGGTCTCCCTTAGCGCGGGTATGTTTAACGCAGGATAGACCATCGAAGAGCCAACGACAATTTTGAACTAAATTTAATGGATTTAATCAAGTAATTTAATTAACTTGATGCAAATACAATCTACATAGAGCAGCGCTAATTTTATTACACCGGGTTCCAGCTAGGGTAGCAATCACCCGTGCGCCAACGACGACCACAACGACGACGCCAGCACCAGCAGGTTACGGTGGTGGAGGAGGGTACGGAGGCGGCGGAGGTGGAGGCGGTGCCGGTGGTCAGCCGCGCGCGTTTAAACCTCCGAAAATGTGTAAGTTATTTCAAGGGCCACAATATTTCAACTTTTTGTCGATAGCTGGCGCCACCGGCGGTGACTGCATCATAACCGTAGTCTTGCCTTTCGCCCCAGTGTTGGAGAATGTTTTATTACAATACAATGCATACGTGGATACCATAGGGACGAGAGTTACTCGACAACGGGCGAGGTTAATAAGCGGTAGTTTAACAACATTGCCAATAGAGGTCTCCCTTAACGCGGAAAGGAATACAGTGCCCTTTAAACTTCTTTTTGGAACCTTTTTGGAATCGTGATGCCTCTGTTGTCAAATAAGGATAAATTATAACTTCATCGGAAAAAGCTTTCAAAATATTGTCGCATAATAGTGAGGTTTAGAAAATGAACGATAAACGTAAACGATACAATGGCGTCACTTTCAATTCATAAAGATCCGTGTCCACCACAGCGGATTCCGGAGCAGTTATCACAGGTATTGGGATAATTAACACGCCATACATTGTTAAACAACTGAAGGATTCTCAAAGCCCTGTGAAAACCGCACCCATCTCTGCAAACCGCGGCGGAATCCGCGGTACTGCAAACCGCGGCGGAATCCGCGGTACTGCAAACCGCGGCGGAATCCGCGGTACTGCAAACCGCGGCGGAATCCGCGGTAGTGGAAATGGGCCGTACGTCTGTCCAGGGAGTAGGGATTTTGAATTCCATGACGTCATTGTCGTATCGTTTACGTATATCGTTCATTTTCTAAACCTCTCTATATCTTCTTACACACGCAGCAAACTGTAAATTCGGGGCGGTGACGACGCGAGGGCCGAACGCTATCCCTGGGATTGTTGTGGCCAGTATGGTTCAATTCATGCCAGGGTCTGCTCCTACCGTCTGCTCACAAGCCTGTCAGGCGGCAAAAGGCCGATGCAAGGCCACAACCGCTATAATGAGAGGAAGCAGTGCCTACCTTTGTCTCCTAATGCTACAAGAGTTACCAGCTTCTTTGGATAGGATTCCATGGACACGATGCCAAGGATGCGTTTTCTACACACAAACATGTTCAGGTATGTGGCGACGCGTCGCTGGGAGGCGCGCTCACCTGGTCGACATGGTGTTTGACGCCCGGTGCGACGTGTTTTACGCTTTTCACAGGGAATTGGACGACTATCAACCAACGTGACTAATCCGCTGAATGGTTCCCTGTGAAATCGTAAAACTCAGAGGTGGCGCTCCTATCGACCTCCTTGTCGACGCAAACTCGTCTAGAATATGTGCGGTTTCCGCAACAAAATCCGGTGTAAAAAGGTAAACACGTTTTCCCGCGATGCGATGTCGACTGAGACAAAAGTGACGTCATGACGTCTTTCGGTCAATCGGTAGTAGCGCCGCCTTGCGTCATACTGTTTCATGACCGTTCATTTTATACAGGTAAATGCCGCATGGTGAGGATGCGTGTTCCGACACTTTATTACATGCCGGCCACACTCAAGCAGGTCCCAGGGCCCAACTTGCAACAGTGCATGCAGATGTGTGTACAAATGCCAAAATGCACTATGATCGCTGGCCTTTCCATGGGACAGAGGCATATGTGTCTGTTGGGGCGAATGCCCATTGGTGATAGGTTTAATTTGTATGACGTAGCATAATTTGCATGACGTAGCACAATGACTGTGAATGGCGCGAATGCGCCGCCTATGGATAGCGTGGGTGAATTAAAAAAGCGACAGAGCGTGAATCGCCGAGCGAATTTTGTTGACAATTTTCCGTGTTTTTCGTTATTTAATAGAGGCTTTGCAAATGACGTCACAAGCCGCCATGCTGGGGGGCACATACTGCAGAGGCGCAGCGAAATGTCCCAATGACGTTACGTCAAACACTGGCGTCGCGCACTTCACGCAGGCCACGTCACGGTCAGCTCACACCTCTGCCCACTTGCCCCTCAGCATGGCCGCCAGGATGACGTCATTGCAAGGCCTCTATACAGTCAATTCCGATCGAAACATATGAATAGTGATTCGTCAATACACAAATGGTCCTTCGAGCCGGATAATTCCCCGAATATCGCATCGTAAATAGGGATTTTCCCATTGCGATCGCCGTGTCGTCCAGGCCTAGGAGGCCCACGGCCACGTGCGCAGTGTTCGTTTCGTGTACATCAGTGCATTGTACAATACATAGCGTATGTGAAGGGCGTGGCGGCTTGTGTCCGACCAGTTTTCGTGTGTTTCTGTCGATCTGTACGATTCTACGGTAAGAATGTTTGCTTAAGGTCTAGCTGGCTGTTCTAGGGGTCATCCCAGGCATGCCGCGTGTAAAATTTCGGAAGTTAGAGCGTACGGTGGCAGAAGATTCTAGCAGTAGTGATTCTGAAAGTGACGTTGAGTTTGAGCCCCCTCGAAAAGTGGTGATCAAAACGCCCACCAGAAAAGCGGTAATTTCGCTAGCCGCTGATTTTGCAGCCTGCTTTCCCAGTCGTTTGTGGAGTGGAGTGCGGCGGCCGGAGCGACACAACGACTGGGTCCCGAGTCTAGTTCGCTGCAGACATGGCGAAGTATAGGCGCAGATCCAGAGGGGGCGCCCACAGGTGTGGCAGGAATCAACGTCCTAGGAATACAAGTCTGCCAAACAATAGCCCGCTATTGTAAGGTTATATTCGAATGGTCATGGTCTCTCTAGCCATATATTCTAACCCTCGCTGAACAATAAGAACGGACTTTGATTCCAGGGGGACTTTGATTCCTGTCACACCTGTATCCTTCGATAAGATAGTCTCGCGCGGCCAGCCGTTTAGTTCCGCAGTACTGCTACACATTGCTACATTCCCCAGATTCGCAACAGCGCTGGGTGACCGAGACTACTGCGGACGAAAAGTCTAAGGAAGGCTCTGATTGGCCCGTTTCCATTTGTGACGTAGGTACGCCGTGAAGCCAAGTACAGTTTGGAACCTTCAGACAATCTTGCTAACAAAACCATGACATTGTATCAGAACGAAGCGTTACATTTTCTTGGCCGACTGTTGTCTGCAGAATGAGGAACTTTGGAGCCGTCAGAGGCCGCTACGAGTTACCGGTCCCAACGTCATGAAATTTGACGTCACAGGGACGTTCTAGGACCGGTAACAGGCGGCCTCTTACGGCCACCGACGGCAGAAAAGTTCCTCATTGATATTGCCGCACCAGTGGTTCTATGCTCATGCTCCCTCCATCACCGCGTACTAGGCCTAGTATAACGGCGGGTGACGAAGGGAGCGAGCGCTGTTGAAGAACTCTGGTATTTTGCATCTGGTTCTCACCAGTCTATCTGTCCTGACGGTCATCTAGCCTGGTTCGAATCCACCACATTTCCCGTTTCTGAGGTGGTGACAGCCTCAGCCAATCATCGGGGCGCGAAGGAAAATCGACGCGCCAATCAAAATCCGTGTTAAATTNAGCCCCCCCCCCCCCCCCGGCCGACACCAGACGAGGCCCGCCTGACAACGTTTCTCAATGTTTATAGCAGCTGATTCCGTAATACATGTAGGCTTTGTGGACATGATACGTATAGATGTGTACGGAAAAATGCTGAAGGTTTTTCACAAGTCTTATGGCGTTAAATGGTTGTCAAGAGTGACAAAACGAGGGTCGACAAAACGAGGGTGGAAACGGGAATCGCGGTGTCCACAAGTTTGATTTCTCTAATAGGAGCAGTCAGCCGCGCATATTGCCAACAGCTGGCAGCAAAGTTCTAGAGGACCAATGTACAGGGTCCGCCAGATGCATTGAATTGCGCCGTAGTGACACCTAGTGGTCATCCTGAGATCTCAGGTAATTTACGGTCGTATCCTCCCTCATCATAGTGCGAGTGAGCGAGCGCGAAGCCCTGGGATTCTCAGGATGCTAGTGGTCAACTCGCTGACAGCTCCTATTGCGCGCACCCACGCCACAGACTAAAGACTGGTTCCCGTCTTACTGCTCCACAACCGGACAGTAGCGCCGCGGGGTGGAGCGGCTGGGATTTCAGCAGTAGGTCGACCTATCAGTTTGTTGAAATGAGGCCCGATCGCCCTTCACTTCAGAGCACTACAGCAGATTCTGAGGTACCGTTGTTTACATTGGTCAGTTTTCAGAAAAAAATTATCGAATTCAGTGGTGAGAAATGTTAGACCTCCATCTTTGCCAGATGTTTCCCGAAGAATGACGGAAAGACCCGAAGTGTTGCATGCAATGTGAGTGACAATCATCAGAGCGCTCCTCTCACTGACAATCATCAGCGCTCCTCTCCACGGAAATTTTTAGTAAAGTCTGGCAACATCTTACTTCGACCCAATGGAATGTGGAAGTCATGTAATGTGACAGAGCTTTGTGGTTTTTAATCATGCCTGTCGACCATTTGTGGTCGTTCCCCGATTGTTCGTGCTGTCCACGCTATTCAAGAGCCGCGTGTGATTAAGGAAAATCCAACTATCTATTTCCTAACTTCCGCATTCCATTGGGTCGAAGTTAGATGTTGCCGGACTTTAAAAGGCGAAAGATTCATGCGTCGGGTTGAAGAGAAACCAGAGACCGAACGAGTGGCGAACCTAGCGGCGATGCCTGGAGAATGGGCCAGTGACACCGTCCGTGGAATGTGCTTCCAGGCGTCAAACCACATCACGCTGTCATTCTGCACAACGGGAAAAGTCCAGGTGGCGTGCGAACAACAAATCGAATAGCCTGGGCTAATCCACGCAGTTCCATACGTTATTTTATAAGGGCGTTTGCTGTGGCCTCTTTGCATTACGAAACATAATTTCACGCACGGCGGACGCTCGTCAAGAAGGTAAGATACGGATCGATATTTGCTTCCTGTGGACTTTTCACACTGGATGGTGTATGTTCTCCATAATCACTGTGTGTAGGACTCGGACTTACTTCGTATTTCGTTCAAAATTCATCAGTTTTGACAGGATGAAAGCGAAAAGACGGGAAGAGGGCCGGGTGGGCTGGATCAAAGCGGAGGCTTGGGGCGACGTATTTCGTTCAAAATGTGACTGTTTGTTTTAATCTAAGTCAGAAGGACGGGGCGAAGGAAACGCCCATCAAGGTTATCATGGTTTCGTCATGCTCGCATCCTGAGGGGGTCAGGGGTTTCCCCCTCCGTCACCGCGTAGCGACCGCCTTACAACCTCTGACGTTCTCATCATGTAATGACCTGAGATTGAAATTTATGGTGCTGTGTTGGATTTTGAGAACATCGTTTTACATAACGAACCTGCTGGCCCCTCCTTCCCCTCCACCCGCTTTTCCCCTCCCCTTTTCCCCAAGGCCAGATTTACTATGTTTTAGTTTTCTCCGGATTCACTTCTGGGATTTCAACTATAGAAAGTGCCTGAGGACGAAGGAAGACCCCGGTTGGGGTAAAAATTGGCAAAATTAGGAGACAACTTATGTTTGCTATCATTTTGTGTGTCGTTTTTTGTGCTCTATGGGCCGATTTTTTTAAACGATAGTTAAGGTAAACCTAATCATCGGCTTTCTGACAAACCGTGAATTAACCAAAGTAAACCTTTTGACTTTTAGAATGTTTGGCTATCAACGATTCATAAAATCGAAAAATTCACTTCGATTAACAAACGGTTTGTCAACAGAGGGTTAATGAAACCGGATTGTTATCTTAGCCATCGTTTAAAAAATCGGCCCTTCGTTGGATACATTTTAGTTTTCTCCAATATTATTCTTTCTTGTCTATTTCATGGTCCGCACTTTTTCTTCAAATGCTGTCATTGGGATTAACAAGGTTTAAAAAAGGATAAACATATCGACTGTGGCGTAATCCTTCTCTTGCTCGGGCAGAGATAAACGCCGAATTTTCCACAATGCAGCCATTTTAGCAGAAATGGGATTATTTCAGATTTAGATGAAGTAGTATGCCAACCACTGTGTTACATCTGGCGGTGTAAACCTACCAGTGTTTCTCTATGTCATTGTTTCCCTTTATTGTTTGGGAAACGCTGGCAGATAGATCGACGCGTTTCTGTGTGTCCACTGTTGCCAAGTCGCAGCTTATTTAATCAGACGAAAGTAGGGAACACTGAAAGTTGGGAACATTAAAAACGTTACACCGTTCTACATGATCGTGTCACGCCCAGTGTTTCGCGATTTACTGGGATTGGACATTTTCAATTATGTATAAATTAGTCGCGTTGACTGTGTTAAAAACACCCCTACCGCATTGGGTTTTGCCGCAAATGTGCGCTTGGCCTTTAGGTCAAAATGTGCGCGCTTGGTCTTAAGCGCACATTTGCGACAAAACTCAATCCGTTAGGGGGTGTCTGTTAAAATCGACTGACCTGGCTGAATGACGAGTCGACAGCGTTGGGTCAGTCGACTTTAAAAACACCCCTAACGGATTGCGTTTTACCGCAAATGTGGGCTCGGCCTTGTAGGCCTACGTCCATTTCCCTGTGAAAGTCGTAAATCAGCGGCGTGAAATGGTTTGATTCATTGTCACCTGACACCTGAATCGGCCGACAGTGCCAACGCCATATTCAAGTTGTTTGTTCATCATTTAATACACAATAGGCCAACTCAGTTTCATGCAGCATGTGCTCACCTGGCTTGCCAATTGATTCGATATCGATAATTTTAAGAGCGTCCACAAAGGCATTTTTCAGATTTGAGGGACTTTATTCATGAAGGAAAAAAATCTCTGTAGGGTGTGACAGGGTGTTCTTGGGTGCTCTAGGGTATTCTTGGGTAGACTGTTTCAAAATACCCANATATTAATCAACGTGTTTGTTTAGTCGACATTGCAATCATGTCAAGGCACGCCATACGCCGATTTTTTTTCGGTGGCAAAGGTGTGTAGCCCCGTTCCCGGCTCTTATCACCAATACTCTTCAAATTAACAAGATTACTTTACAAATATGACCTTAATATTGAATGAATTATCAAATAAACCGTAAAAATTCAGGCCATTCTTGTTTGAACAGGGTGCAAGATAGTTGTGGAACTTGCATGATGGCATGATTCTCCAGTTTACGATGGGGAATGAGGCGGGGCAGGGCAGACATGGCGGGAACCTAACTGGGTCAAGACGATGAAGTCCTGAATAATATTAAGTTCATATAACTTTACTATGTTTACTGAAAGCAGTCAGCCGCGCATATTGCCAACAGATGTCAGCAAAGTTCTAGCGGACCAATGTACAGGAAAATCTACGTGATTGCTGCTCGATCAATAATGACTGGGTCCGCTATATGCATTGAATTGGGCCGTAGTGACACCTATTGGTCAACTCGCTGACAGCTCCTATTGGTTACAAATCGGTCTAACGTCAAACGCTAAAAAGACACTTGCAGCAGGCGATATATATATCGCCTGCTGCAACTGTAGTACCAACCATCTCTGAAATACATTACGTCATGGAAATGAAGCCCAATTTCGTATTTCGTACTTCGTTTCTCGTCAGATTTCCGAAACCTCCCTAATATACGCCTCAACCTACGGACGGAGAAACAACCACATGCTTCCATTCCTCGTATATTGAACATGTGCAGAATTGCAGTTCCCCACAAATCGATTGCCGTGGTATACACGGCGTGTTCATTTCACCCAAACATCCGTCCATTTCCTCGCAGTCTGCTCCATCCGGCGCCGTATCATATTTTGGTCCGCGTCCCCACGTTTCCGGTGTAATGTATTCCCCGCGTTTCACTGTTTCCTTTATTGTATTGGGAACGTTGTGACTTAGGTCATATGAATAAAGACTAGCAAATGCTTTTTCTTGAATTTCGCAATACAAATGCACAAGGCAGTGCTGTACAAATCTGAAGTAAAAGCATTTGCTAGTCTTTATTTATATGACCCATTGGCTGTTATTCATAAAAGATTGAAAATGCTTTTACTTCACGTTTTGTAGTACATTTACATTGGACCTCGCTGTGCAAATCTTAAGTAAAAGCATTTGCTAACTTTATGAATACCAGCCATTGGCATATGAATAAAGACTAGTAAATGCTTTTACTACAGATTAGTGCAGCATTGCCTAGTGCATTTGTATTGCAAAATTCAAGTACATGTACATGTACATGTACAGGTACATGTACAGTAAAAACATTTACTAGTCTTTATTCATATGACCCAATAGAAGCTAGAGAGACCATGACTGTTCAATAGGCCAGTAAAATGAGGGGGAACATTTTTACACAGAAACACTGATAGATGTTACACCTGCATGTATAAATCACGGTTGTAATGTGTTTTTTTTTGCCCACTTCATGCAAGCGACAGTCCTGACTGTGGACAATAGGAGCTGTCAGCGAGTTGACCAGTAGGTGTCACTACGGCCCAATTCAATGCATTTAGCGGACCCAGTCATTGTCGATCGAGCAGCAATCACGTACATTTTCCTGTACATTGGTCCGCTAAGACTTTGCTGCCATCTGTTGGCAATATGCGCGGCTGACTGCTCCTATTGCATGAACCATCCAGGTGTAATGTTTTTCAGTGTGGCCATTTTTCTGTGTGACTCCCATTGTTTGGAACACACTGGGAAACAGACTCACTGTTTCTCTGTGTGTCGCTCATCGTTAATTCGCCGCTTTTCCCGTCAATCTGTTGTAATGTCAGTCACACTGGAACACGGGCCACACTGAAAAACGTGACACCAGTGTGACAAGCACCTAACTCCGTGTTCCCTTTATGGTGTCTGTGCACAGACCTGGCACTTTGCCCATGTTGAAGTTGGGGTGAATTATACTTATTATGCCTAAATAATATTATAAACTCATATCTTATATCGATCCATGTTTTTTTGTGTGTGTGTTCCACCCAGATTTACTTAACTGTGATTCTCAAGCAGGTGCCGCTTCGACAATAGCGCAACAGCTGGGGCGGTGACGTCAGGACATATTCTATCAAAATTCTAAGTCCACATTCGGTCTTTAAACATATAATTTTACAGGGGTATCGACCTAGAAATTGTCGGTCGAAACATTTATTCAGTGATAGGCCTGTTGCTTTTCTAAACATCGTCAGCTGCACGTTTGGAACAATTCCCATCTGAGTGGAAGTGGACATTTCGCGAGCGGCCATCTTGGTTTAATCAATTTATTTTATTCTCAAGACAACGAGACCGAGATTGTAAATTTGCAAACAGCAAATTTATGACAGTTCAGCTTTAAGGTCACCCAGAGTGATAGGAACGTGGGAAGGATGGTTTTTGGTTGGTTCCTGTGGGTGAAAAGTGGCAGAAGTACCACTGCCCACACCCGTCAGCTAATACAGATGCACAAGGCAATGCTATACAAATCTGAAGTAAAAGCATTTGCTAGTCTTTATTTATATGACCCATTGGCTGTTATTCATAAAAAATTGAAAATGCTTTTACTTCACGTTTTGTAGTACATTTACATTGGACCTCGCTGTGCAAATCTTAAGTAAAAGCATTTGCTAACTTTTATGAATACCAGCCATTGGGTCATATGAATAAAGACTAGTAAATGCTTTTACTACAGATTAGTGCAGCATTGCCTAGTGCATTTGTATTGCAAAATTCAAGTACATGTACAGTAAAAGCATTTACTAGTCTTTATTCATATGACCCAATAGAAGCTAGAGAGACATTTGGTCATATGAATAAAGACTAGTAAATGCTTTTACTTGAATTTTGCAATACAAATGCACTAGGCGATGCTGTACAAATCTGAAGGTAAAGCATTTGATAGTCTTTATTCATATGAGCCCATGACTGTTCAATAGGCCAGTAAAATGAGGGGGAACATTCTTACACAGAAACACTCATAGATGTTACATCTGTATAAATCACGGTTGTAATGTGGTTTTTTTGCCCACTTTATGCAAGCGACAGTCCTGACTGTGGACAATAGGAGCTGTCAGCGAGTTGACCAGTAGGTGTCACTACGGCCCAATTCAATGCATTTAGCGGACCCAGTCATTGTCGATCGAGCAGCAATCACGTAGATTTTCCTGTACATTGGTCCGCTAAGACTTTGCTGCCATCTGTTGGCAATATGCGCGGCTGACTGCTCCTATTGCATGAACCATCCAGGTGAAATGTTTTTCAGTGTGACCATTTTTCTGTGTGACTCCCATTGTTTGGAACACACTGGGAAACAGACTCACTGTTTCTCTGTGTGTCGCTCATCGTTAATTCGCCGCTTTTCCCGTCAATCTGTTGTAATGTCAGTCACACTGGAACACGGGCCACACTGAAAAACGTGACACCAGTGTGACAAGCACCTAACTCCTGTTCCCTTTACGGTGTCTGTTGCACAGACCCGGCACTTTGCTATGTTGGGGTGAATTATTATGCCTATAATATTATAAACTCATATCTTATATCGATCCATGATTTTTTGAGTGTGTTCCACCCAGATTTACTTAACTGTGATTCTCAAACAGGTGCCGCTTCGACAATAGCGCAACAGCTGGGGCGGTGACGTCAGGACATATTCTATCAAAATTCTAAGTCCACGTTCGGTCTTTACACATATAATTTTACAGGGGTATCGACCTAGAAATTGTCGGTCGAAACATTTATTCAGTGATAGGCCTGTTGCTTTTTTAAACATCGTCAGCTGCACGTTTGGAACAATTCCGATCTGAGTGGAAGTGGACATTTCGCGAGCGGCCATCTTGGTTTAATCAATTTATTTTATTCTCAAGACAACGAGACCGAGATTGTAAATTTGCAAACAGCAAATTTATGACAGTTCAGCTTTAAGGTCACCAAGGCCATGGCTCCGGTTGACCGGCAAAATTTCGACACAATAAATAGTAATCAAGCCTCGTTTAAAGGAACACGGTATTGGATCTCAAATGCGTTATTTGACTGCCGACGTAGAGGGAACCACCTAGCGGCAGCAACACGAACTACAAAAATGTATTACAAAATGTACGTAGTAAATCGGGTCAATTCGCCGACAACGTAGGCCTAGTTAGTCCCTGGGTTGGAGAGTGGCGCCGGCTGTCGAGAAAAAGTGGCAATACCGTCCTCCTTTGTTAATCAATGTTTTTTCTCTTCTATTTTGTTAGGATGAAGAAGCTGGGGATCTTCGAAACCTTCCACAAGACTCTCTCCCTCGGGTTCAAAATCGAACATGCCGACGAGGAGTGGGAGTACAGCGAGGAACCACACGTCACCCGACGGCGAGAAATTTTGAAAAAATACCCGGAAATAAAAAAACTTATGGGATGCGACCCAGGAATATGTTACATCGTCGCAGCGGAATTTGTGCTGCAAATGATCATGTGCTACCTACTGCGCGATGCATCCTGGGTAACGGTTTTAGTCTGTGCTTACGTCATATCCGGTTGCCTGAATCACTCACTAGGTAGCGCCATACACGAGATTGGACATAACCTCGCTTTCGGCCACAGGTACCCATTGGCCAATCGGGCGTTGGGGATGTTCTGTAACCTTCCGTTGGCGGTGCCGATGTCGGTGACGTATAAAAAATACCACACTGAACACCACCGATGGCTTGGCCACGACACGAACGACGTGGATATCCCAACAGTCATCGAAAGTCACTTATTCCGTCATCCAATTTCAAAAATCATATGGCTGATTTTCCACCCTCTGATTCACGCGGTGCGGCCATTTTGTAAGAGTCCCAAGCCATTAACCGTCCTTGAGCTCATCAACACTGCAGTCCAGCTATCATTCGATGTACTCATCTATTACGTACTCGGTGCCAAAGCTTTAGTGTACATGTTCATGGGAACCATGTTTGGACTAGGACTTCATCCATTCTCCGGACATTTCATTTCGGAACATTACCTATACAACAAGGGCCAGGCGACACATTCCTATTACGGTCCCCTCAACCCGATACTCTTCAACGTCGGCTATCACGTGGAGCATCACGACTTCCCGTACGTCTCGTACAGGAAACTTCCAGAGGTCCGCAGGATCGCCGCAGAATACTATGACAATTTGCCGTACCATACGTCCTGGGTGAAAGTACTTTACGATTTTGTTTTCAAGCCCTGTCTGGGGCCTCACGCTCGCGGTGTCAACTTGATCAATAAGGAGGACCACGATAGGTGTATGAGGGAGAATTATAAAGACTTGCTTCCATCCGAACCACAGGTAGGCCTAGAGGTGAATGGTAACATAAACCCATCCAAAACACAGGTTGAGGTCAATGGTAACGTAAAAAAGGACCTGTGATCCGCTTCTTCCATCGCAAACACAGTAGGTCGAGTCGGGACGTAGTCCTCCAACATCTTGTCGTAGATTCGTATTTTGTACGAATAGACCGCTGAACGCAAAATTCTACAATGGTGATTTTAAAGTTGGTGTTAACACGGTGTTTACAATGCATTAACCGTGTTTGGATGATATAGTAGGGAGGTTTAGAAGTCAAACGATAAACGTAAACTTTACGACAACGTTATTTTTCATACCACACATTCACCAGATTTTATATTGCATTTTCGATACAAAAAGAACGGTTGTTGTTAACGTTTACGTTTATCGTTTGATTTCTAAACGTCCCTATTTTGTGATCACCTCCTTTCGTGTTGTCCTTGATGGCATTCTACATGTTTTACAAAAATGAAATGAAATGTCCTCTCGTCCTTGATACTGAAGCGATGTCTCGTGACCTTGACCTTCTGTTAGCCTTGACATTTGTGATGCAAGGTCACGGGGTCATGACCTTCAGCCTCAGGCTTCTTGGATATTTGCCTATCACAACCGACGCCGCTTGTTTCCATTGCTCTTCTGGCATAATAGTATTGGGGAAAATCATGCATGCCAGCAGAGCAATGGCAATGCACTCTACCAAGAGCTTGATAATTTTGGGCGGGTGGGTGGGGTTTCCACGGCCGCACCCCGGTCTCCCGATTACCAGTATGCCTCACTGCGTGTCTCTTCAGCTTCCCTCCCTGCGTCCGTTCCTTCCCGTCGCGTCTACCACAGAATGATCGAGCAATGGGTTCGCGCATGCGTCGCTTGTGATGTTTGCCGTGTGCTTGAATAGGCCTACCTGTATACCCGACTCGGATTCAATGTTACTATAATGCCTGTCAATCTGAGTCATCGTGAATTCAACCCCATGCCCACCCGCCCAGATTGTTGACGAGTGAGTTTTCGTTATATAATGTGACGACTATCATTCTATTCGCCTTATGTGTGGTTAAAAGCGCTTTTATATCAACTTTTATAAGCTTCTACCGAAATCTTAAGCCGGTGACAGACTGGCGCGAACGCAGCGCGTCCTGCAGGCTTTCCGCCAATCAGATTCTTCGGTAGGTGTTTCGGTCGTGTTACCGCCTCCCTGATTGGTTGAACGCTTCCAGACGCGTTGTTTACGCGCCAGTCTGTTACCGCCTTTATAACGTGAGCCGAATCGGTGTACCCCTCCCTCGTTTTGTTCTGTATTATTGAATTCAGTCGTTTAAGCGAACGAGCGTTTTTGATAAGCAGAAATCTGGTCAGTGTTGGAACTGAGACTTTTGATTCGGGTCGATACATGAAGTCATTTTATAGGCCCTGTTTACGACGCCGGTAATGATATGATGTGACATAAATGTCCAACAGGAATTGTTGTGTACGCTTATGCTTAGGCTATACTATGTCCAACATATCGTCTGCTTCGTAAGCCACGGTGTTACAAAAATTAAGAAAGAAATCCTCATTGCTATGTTTTGGTTCTAAATGTTTTTATTTACAAATACACGTACATTGTATTATTTGTTTTTAGCTAAGATTTGTGGATTTTTAAGTTCACTCAACTTAACGTCACGACGTTTCATAAGAGTGGAATGTCAACAAAAGATGGATTAAACGTACAATACAAGTTGAGATTATGTGCTGTAGGCATGGGAACGCACCCATCACGCTCAATGCATTAGGTCCGTACATGTCTCAACGATCGCGCCATGTGTTCTTGAGCACTGCGATCGAAATCGTGAAACTAGACCCGATGGAACGCCAGAAAACGTCGATTAAAAACATGGCCACTATTTCTTGTTCTAAAACTGTCCTCGGAGTGGCCAAATACCGGTAATATATATATAGCAAAGCCCTCGAAACGCCAACGCCAACACCAAAGCCATACGATGCCACGAAGAGAGCACCGCAAAAGGATAGACGTTCGCGTTGGCGTTTCGGGGGCTTTGCGAAAACTCAACGTATGAGAATGCCCCCGTTTGACAATGCCCGCTTTATTGTTCGGCGGGTACTCAAATACAGAAAGACATGTTGATCAGTGCCTCCCCCATTGTCACGTCGCGGCTTATTCCGTCAATCTTTTGTTGGGGGGCATTGGCAAACGGGGGGCAATGAAAAACATTACACCGGGGTATTCAAGTGACAAATTAGACTGGTCGCCTGCCCTCGTAACGCTCCGCAAGTAGGCCTACTTGTATTAGCGGAGCGTTACGAGGGCAGAAGACCAGTCTAATGACTAGTGAATCGATGTCACCAATTCCAGTTCCCCCATTCCGTCCTTCATATTGGCGCCACAACTCGTACTCTTGTTTTTGTATACCGTCCTATGAATTCGCGGTGCAGCTACTGCAATATTGACTCATGCCACGTGATTCAGTATTAAATATTTGCTTAACCAATCCTCCGTCCTAATTAAATAATGTTTTATTCTATTCGATCAGAATCCGTCAATGTCATTTCCCATCCATGCCTCTCCCTACCCCGGGCAGACTGATTTAAATCGATCAAATGGACGCATTTTGAATAGAAACTGGGACCATTTTCCCGAACTAGGCTACATGTAAGGGTGCCCCAAAAATGGTGTCCCTGGTAGGCCTGAAAATCCAGCGGGTACTAGGTTGAAAAACTCAATTGAAGGTCACATAATCTGGTTCTATGGAGGAAAATTTCTGGGACACCCTGTAGTGATTTGTATGGGTTGTTGCCATTGCGACTCCGTAGCAACCTGATTCCTAGGGTTCGTCCTTGGTCCTCGCATGGTCGGCGACCGCTCGCTGAACTACAGGAAGACGACCTTGTTCATGTACTAATGTATATAGCACGGCCCGCGGAGACAAGCGTTTCGTCCACAATATTGTACAGTACTAGTGAGGTTTCGCAAATCTGACGAAACAGGAAGTACGAAATACGAAATTCTATTTCATTTCCCTGATCTAATGTATTTCTAGAGATAGTTGGTACCAGAAAAATATCGCCTGCTGCAAGAGCGTCTTTTAGCGTATGTCGTTAGACCGATAGCGTTACGGTGTAGACTATATTAACTTTGAAATTTACCTTTCGTTTCCACTTCGTAGAGATACGAAGTGGAAATTTAAAAATTCAAGATGCACCATAACTCTCTCGGTCTTACATGATATGCTAAAAGACGCACTGGCAGCAGGGACATTATATTTGTGGTACCAACCATCTCCAGAAATACATTACATCAAGGAAATGAAGTCCAATTTCGTATTTCGTACTTCGTGTTTCGTCAGATTTGCGAAACCTCACTAGTGAGACCATGCCCGAAGTACAAAGACAGCTGTTCTGGATAGGCCTAGATATTTTGTATATGAATATGACTCTTTTGTGAAAAATAACGTGTAGAGATTGGGCGTGGTGCGCTTCATTATACAGTTCCTTTCAATCGCGATTCTACAGTATTGGTTCACGTAGTGACCATTATTTTCATACCGGTTTTGCCCGATTCACTCTTCGATAGCGCGGTTATTCACATTATCATAACCAGGGCTTCGCACTCACGCAGGAAACTTTCACTGTGAGGCTGAAGATTGAAAGCCAATAAAATCGGATAACCTTCGATAAAGATGAACTTTTAGTGAATAACCTTAATAAGTTAAAAGTAGATATCCATTTGCTGCTTCGGATTTCTTCTGGGGCCATAATATTCGTTAGTTGACCTAAAAATTGCGTTTAATGCCCAGTGCATTCGCGATATCCAATACATGGCAGAATAACACAGGCAGGACGAGCCTATTATTGGAAGGCGTAGGGGTTTCAGGATTGTTAGATAT
>NMRB01000824.1:0-26728 GCA_002633025.1 Notospermus geniculatus | reverse complement strand
CTTGATCTTATGTACGCATAAATCTATAGTTTTAAGTAATTCATATATACAATGATGAATTTTCAAAAAATATGCGTATATCGTGTAATTCTAGACACCATCACCTGGGCACTATCCGGCGGACGAATGGGTTAGTAAATCGCCGGAACTGAGGACCCACTTCCGTTTCAAGATGGCGCGTATTGTTATACAGCCGAGTCGGACTCGGTAAGTGGTAAAATGGATACAGATAGAGTCCAACATTGCCGAATGGGAACTCCTAACCCTAACCCCCTAATCCTAACCCTAACCCTAATCCTAACTAACCCTTACCCTAACCCCAACCCTAACCCTAACCTCAACCCTAATCCTAACCCTAATCCTAACTGTTGGACTCTATCTGTATCCATTCTATCATTCTCCGTCGGACTCCCGACAAATCCCGAAGTACCCGAAGGAGGCCGAACGAGGCCGAGCCGAATGAGTTTGACCGGTGTAACGTCTGCCGATGTTCCCCGTTTTTCAGTGTTTCCTTCTTTGTATTGGGAACGTCGTGATACTAGTAATAGACAGCTATAGAAGCCATGCCTGTCCAATTGGGCAGTAGGCCTACAATGAAGGGGAACAATCACATACACAAACGCTGACAGATGTTACACCTGTACATGTAATTTCGAATGGCTCAACCGCCATCTGGCCTTCATGATGGTGAGCGGGCGGATCGATTGTTGATCTACCGTATCGCTCAACACCACACGGTCTTCCCCACATCAATAGAAATAATAAACTCCTCACAAGAAATCAATATGGTGATGAAAGAGTAATCGTGGCTGATTTATATTGAGTTAATAAAAGGTAAGCCCTCATGATGTGATCATTCCTTGGACTAATGAGTTTGCGAACTGTCATGAAATTATACGGATCCATCGACTCGCACTAGTGTTTTGATACACTGCAACATACGGATGCAGATTGCACTTACGTCGCATGTCTATACGAAAAATGAGAAGCACGTATCATACATAAATAGGGAGGTTTATAAATCAAACGATAAACGTAAACTTTACGACAACGTTTATTTTTCATACTTCTCATTAATCAGATTTTATATTGCATTTTCGGTACAAAAATAACGTTGTCGTTTATGTTTGCTGTTTGATTTCTAACCCTCCCTAATACGTTTTAGGTTACGAATACGTATGGTATAGCTGTAAGGCATCCTCCCACAGCATGGCTTTGATCTCGCTCTTCGCTCTTCTTCATACTCGCACACAGTGGATGTAGAGGAGCGAAAAAACGCTGCAGTGGGAGAATGCGTGTTAAGGCCCGTTTCCACTACAGCGGATTTCACCGCGGTTTGCGGCGAGCGGTGCGGTTTCACAGGCACTGGGATAATTAACAGGCCATGTACCATTGAATGATTATCCAAAACCCTGTGAAAAGCGCACCGCGCGCAGCAAACCGCAGCGGAATCCGTTGCAGTAGATTACGATTTTTTTTCTGTTGATGTACGAAGACGGTGTGTCTCTATATCCTCCTACAGCAGGGGTTTTTACCTCGCTCCTCTTCCGTACAGTGTGTGGAGTGTATGAAGAGGAGCGAGATCAAAGCCATGCTGTGGGAGGATGATGTGTCTCCTGTCGTTTGACAGAGCGAAGTTGGAGAGGAGCGCTCCAAAAGACTGTCTCTGGTGTCGACCATTGTGTCGCTTGCTTGCTTGAATTCTGGGCGTTGGCAAGAAAAAAATATCATATCAGTTCTGTGAACGCCCAATCATGATTGATTAGTCTCTCATCAAAGCGCTGCTGGTTTATGCACGCATCCGCCGGAAACGAAGACCGAGAACTTTCCGTCTTCGATGAAATGAACCTGGAGATACAATCTCGTATCCAGAGATTAGTTACGCTAGGCCGAGGTTGGATGTCGTTCACTTTATCTCTGGAGACGGCTGGGCCCATATTCATAAAACTAAGTCTAAGTGTGATACTTATTCTTTGTTCAACACAAAAGATAAGTATCACACTTTGACTTAAGTACATGTATGTTTATGAATATGGACCCTGGAGAGTTATGCAAGTTATTCACGGTGGACAAATCTAGACACTTTGGTCTGCCGGTCCATGGAGGTATATTTTATACCTCCATGGCCGGTCCTACCCCCAGAAAAATAGAAAATATAGATCCTCTCTAAGGTGCATTTTACCCACATCAGACAGAGGAGATGAAATTTTTTCCATTTTTAGAGGGAAGTTTTTTGTCTCTTTTTGGTCGGGGAGGGGGATTTGCCCCTTGGCGCCAAAAATGGAAAAATTGACGCTCAATTGAAGAACATGGGGCTGTTACGTCGATTTCGGTATTCATCCAAGCGTTCAAATGCTGCACTTTCGGTTTGTCCGGCGACGTCTTCTCGACCAATCAAAAGATGGCTTACAAAAGCCTTGCGCTGGACCAGTTGGCACCAGACCTGGGTCATTTCATGTACAAGTTTTTGGCTGACAAAAGTCCCCTTCTTGTCAATAAACCCACATCAAACCAGACTGTGGGTGTTGGTAGAACTGTCGTGCATTACAAAGAACTTTTTGAGACATTTTTACGGCTGTGAAATGCATGGAGTCGAGCAAACACGAGATGGGCGTCTTCACGTCATATGGGACGCGGGCTCATAAATCCAAGATGGCGGACGTCAAATTTAAAGGTACAATGACATACATTGTATGAGTTTATTCAAAAGGTAGGTGTGTTTTGCCTCCTTTGTGTAAAGAACCAAAAAGTCCATACCATCTGCAGTGAATGTTCGTCTGCCAGGCGTTTTATCCGCCTCAGCCCAACCTGACCTTGAAAAAGCCATGAACAGTGGACACAATCACGCTATAGGCCGTGAAATCACGCTACAGCGTGAAAACCTTCTGTGGAAACCAAATTTTTACATACAGAATTGTGTACAAATTCAGCATTGAAAAAAAACTTAAAATTCTTCCTTAATATATTGAGTTATGTGTGTTCAACATGAATATGGCTGATTTTTTTCAATTAAAAGTTTTTTAACGAAGTTAAAAGTTTTTGAAAATTGGGCCATACATTTTGTACAGGCGAATGTACAGTCACGGTGTAGCGTGATTGTGTCTACTGATGAAATTGAAAAACACTTCTGTAGCTAGACATGTCATGGTGATGGTTGATGGTAGGGCCCCGCTAGGCTACCGGTTGCTTCGGCATGACAGACATTTCAGTGCATGATGAATAGTGCATATGCATATGCATTATGTGGCTTTTTAATGGTCATATGGGGTGGGGTGGAAAGACCTGACCGTAGTCCACTCCCTCAATAGGTGTCACTAGTGCTAAACTACCGGGTATTGAAATGAAAGTCAGTGACATCCCACTCCTGATCAATTTCCCACACAAACGGCATCCATTGTGTAGGAGTTAGTTTCAGTGTGCTGCCCTCTATCATAGTCAGATCCCCATTTATTCGTTTTTATGAACGTTTTTGTGGCATTTTGGCCAAAGAGCAAACGTCACATAGATCTGCTCTTTTGTGCAACCATTTCGACCAGCCTGAGTTCTGTAATAACCTATTCAGGTGGTTACAAGAGGTGCTGTCAGTCAGTTGACCAATAGGTGTCGCTACGGTACAATTCAGTGCCTAGGGGACTCTCCATGCTTGATTGCACACCAATCAAGAGATTTTTCTTTTGTACTGGTCCGCTAGAACTGTGCTGCCATCTTTTGGAAATAAGCACGGCTGACTGCTCCTGTAACCTACCTGTTCAGGTAGTTACAATCAGGTAATTGCTAATTACTCATTCTATTGTATCAATATTAATGCCTACTTTACTATCACGAAGTCAGTTCCCATGGTATCCAACCACTTGTCTGTCAATATTTAAGGATCTCTGTTCTTGATATCAGATAGCATGGGCATTGTTCGACTGCCTTTTTGTGAAAATCAAAACATGAAGCATGTGAGCTGAGACCAAACACTTTGTATGTAAACAATTTATTAGGTGGACAGACAGTAGCCTGTAGTGGACTCCATACCTCTGGCCAGTCCCCATAGGCTTAAGTGGGCCACAGACGATGGCCTCTGTATTGGCCTACTTTCCACATGATTGCCTTTGTATTGGCCTACTTTCCACATGATTGCCTTTGTATCGGCCAACTTTCCACATGATTGCCTTTTGTATCGGCCTACTTTCCACATGATTGCCTTTGTATTGGCCTACTTTCCACATGATTGCCTTTTGTATCGGCCTACGTTCCACATGATTGCCTTTGTATTGGCCTACTTTCCACATGATTGCCTTTGTATTGGCCTACTTTCCACATGATTGCCTTTTGTATCGGCCTATTTTCCACATGATTGCCTTTGTATTGGCCTACTTTGCACATGATTGCCTTTGTATTGGCCTACTTTCCACACGATTGCCTTTATATTGGCCTACTTTCCACATAATTGCCGTTATTGGCCTACTTTCCACATAATTGCCGTTATTGGCCTGCTTTCCACATGATTGCCTTTGTATTGGCCTACTTTTCACTTGATTGCCTTTGTATTGGCCTACTTTCCACATGATTGCCTTTGTATTGACCTACTTAAATCCTAGGCCTTATCGTCACAGATTCAGTGTCATAATTTGAAAAAGAGAAGTCAAGACCATGTTTTGTATTTGACACACAGGTGTTTAATACAGTATTTAACCATTATGCAAGCGGACAAGACATTGTGCTTCAGCCTCAAGGGACACATTAACAATATACACAAGGTATTAGAAGATACCGTACAGTTCATTAGGCCACCTGACGACCAACCGGCCACTAAGACATCCTACCATAGGAAAAACTTGCATCTTTCTTAACCTTCGTCAAATTTCGTAAATCTGTCATTTCACAACATTCTTTCCCTGATCATAATGCCCTCTGTAGCCGTCACTTTAACCACACATAAGTAGAGAGAAAATAGAGAAACAGTTTTTTTTCCTAAATGTGAATTGACAATCTTATTGGACACAAAAAGCTGCCATAACTAAGTGTATTGAAGAGAAATCACAGTGTTTTTTCAAGAAAAGCAGNAATTAAGTGGCTGCTGGAGGCGTGAAATAGCCTATACGCATGCGCTTCACTCATCAATTTGCATCGCCGTCTGTCGAGGTGCGTGGAACTAGAAATAGACACGGGGATTTTGTGGTTACACTACATAGAATCTCCGTGCTTAAAATAGCCCTGGCGTTGCCCCTTCGAGATCGCTGGGTTAATAAGCACGGGGATTTCAGACACGGGTCTATTTAGACCCGGCGATTTACAGGTGTAACCGCAAAATCCCCGGGGAAAGCACGGAGATTTATGTAGTGTAACCACAGCTATTGTGATTTGGAGACTTATAGGGGTCAGTTTTTACAACCGGACATCTTTTTGATGTCGGGGGCATTTCTGGTTATCTACTGCCAGGGAAACTCAATCTATTACAAATTTTGCAGCTGGGGGCATTCTGTCGGCACCACTGCAGTATACCCGTACCCATCTCTGACAAAAAAATGGTCATCTACCACATGTACAGGGTCTCTAAGCAGGGCCGTATTTAGCTTTTTGGTCCTGGGGAGGCAAAGCCTCTCTGGGGGTCAGAAGACATTTTTTGCCATTTTCGCCCCAAATCCGCATGAAAATCAAGTTTTTTCGTTGGCTCTGGGGGGCAACTGCCCCCTGCATACCCCCTAAATACGACCCTGCTAAGGGCGTATCATGTGCCCCGCAGAAACTACTTCCACCTGCACTCATTGTCATTTTCAACTCATTTTGATCTCTGTCTATCCAGGAAGCCGAGTGATCTAGTTTTACAACATTTAGATCTAGAGATAACTTTAATACACCATTCATTCTAGAAGCCCTCGCCAAAGTTATAAAACTCATAACCAGTAGTTTAAATTTACACAACAACGTTTGAGTGGACGCCACGGAAACTGGGGACGAGGTAGCACAATTGAAGATTTTGAAACACTGCAAGGGTCGTAGGCCTACTTTCTACATTTACAATGCCGTGTGTGATTTACAAGCAGATATTCTGAGACAGTGTGCTGTGGTAGTGGCCCCTAGTGGGGACGTCACTAACTACATTTATGCTGACACAAAAAGCATGAAGTCTATATATTTTCTTCTTCATGGCTCTCACCACCAACTGATGATAAATTTAACAACAATTGCATTAATTTTCTCTCCGGAGAGAACATCCGATTCTCAGTACTACCACACGTGCTAATTCTACCGGTTGTGTTTTACGAGTCGGTCACCCATCCAAATCATGACCATGCCCACTTCCAGCTTTCAGCTAAAGGCCAATGCACGAACAACTAGGCCATAACCATAAGGCTGCAATCACATAGAACTACAGGCTACACGTACACGCCAGTTAACAAAGACTTCACAAAGGGTTTATGACCGTGAAGCCTTCGTTAACAGGTGTGTACGTGTAGCGTGTAGTTCTCTGTGATCACAGCCTAAAGGGACTCTTCTATAGCAACCTTGTCCCTAGGCATTGTCAAATTTGGTGTATGTTTTCCTGTAGTTTCTCCATACTTAACATGCTACCCTGACACTAGACACAAGGTTGACACTAGCGCCATCACTGCACCAAACCTGGTCACAAGGGGCGTATTTGAATCCCCCGTTCTTGACCACACTCGTGCTGACCTAATTCACGTAATTGTTGACTCAACTCGAGAATGGCAGTCTTGAACGCTGAGAACGCAACCCGTGTCGGGTCAAGAACAGTGTTCTCCTCACTCCCCACTCAGCGGAGGGTTGAGAAGAACACGTTCTTGGCCCGTCTCGGGTTGCGTTCTCGGCGCTCGAGACTGCCGTTCTCGAGTTGAGTCAACAACTACATGAACATGTCAGCACGGGTGTGGTCAAGAACGAGGATTTGAATACGCCCAAAATGTTTTATGAAAAGAACATTGTGGCAAAACTTACATGGTCTGAAACATATCTATACCCGTTTTATGGAGGCCAAGTTATAAGTATAAATATCGTGACGATATACAAAAACTAAATTAATTACAGTCACAGCTAATTAATATGAGTGACATTAATTAACCAATTGGTTTCAGTTAATTAACAAGTCAATTATCAATCGTGAAATTGAAAGTTACAAAATAAATATAAGATACTTGAATGGCACAAGCTTTATAAAATACTGACAAGACAACATTGAAAATAGTCACGTGACATTAATAACCATGACGCGGGTACAGACTACAGTCTTGGATTATATTGAGCCTTCTATACCAATGACAGCATTTAACTTTAATTGCCAACATAGAGATCTCCGTAAACTGATCCTTCTCTTCACCTCATGTAGTCTTTACACCCCAGAACTTAAAAGATTAGCAGCCCAAGTCTGGAGTATGCCAATCATATCCCTGTGTCATCGACACCACATTGTTAAGTATAGTGTGAACTCACTGTTGTAGACACCTCTGCCAGGAGGACACTATTAAGTCCAGTCAGGAGTTTCTAAAAGGACAGCACTTGTCAGTCTTGTCAGGACACCTCTCAATTAAGGGCAACACTTTTCAGCCCCAAGCGTGTCCATTTTAGCGAGATTTCACCTAAAATCACTTTCCCTCATGTTTTCCATAATGACAACCTTCTTATGTTGCTCATTGTGCTTTGAATGCTATCACTGCGATAGAAGCGTTAGGCTCCAGTTCCATAGAGCTCACGTTGACACTTTTCACGCGCCACGCTTCACGTTTTCCTTTCGTTCCTCGGAGAAAGCATGCCACAGGACAGGCAATGTGTGTCTCGTTGTGCGCTGAATCGAGGAACGAAAGGAAAACGTGAAGCGTGGCGCGTGAAAAGTGTCAACGTGAGCTCTATGGAACTGGAGCCTTACTGCTATACAAGTTTGTTCTGTCTTAGAATACTAACAACTGTAGTATGGAGTATTATGTTAAAAAAAGAAGTATTTACAAGTATGTAATGCAAAATGGTCCCGATGCTCTAAAGGCTTAGAGGGCGATGCTACAGGCCTAGTCAAGACCAAAGGTGGGGCAGAGCTCTTGTCCGAGAGGCTGCAGGTTCGGTTCATAGCAGACTTTGCCTGAAATGCTGAGTCAGCATAATAACTCTTTAATATGGGATGTTAGAGAAGTTACATGGAAGGGTTCCAAGTGGGTTCATCTGGTAATGACTGGAACTGTAGCAAGGGAACATACTGTATGTGAATGATACTGTGACATAAGTCTTCATTTGTCCGTCCATCTGTCCAGCAACTATCAGATCTGTCTTTGTCTGTCTGTCCATCTATCCAGCAACTATCAGGTCTGTCTTTGTTTGTCTGTCAGTCTGTCCAGCAACTATCAGATCTGTCTTCACTTGTCGCTCCGTCCATCCAGTACTATAAGATATGTCTTCACTACTTCGTCCGTCCATCCATCCAGCAACTGCCAGATCTGTCTTCACTAGTTTGTCCCTCTGTCCAGCAACAATCATATCTCTTCAGGTGCTGGTTTCACAACATCACTCCTTTGGTGGCAATGTCCCCTGGTCCCTTATGTCAAAAAAATTCAATGAATAAAACTTCAGCTTAAAAAGCGTGTTTGCATCAAGAAAGTAATGACAACACGTATGCTATTCTGTCAAACATTGGAAATGAAAGCCGTCCTTGCAACTTCAGTACTCACCACAAGGTGGCAGTCTGTTGTCGTCACGGCAACCTGTGGTTGCTATGGCAGTCAGTGTTGCTGAGGAACCAAGTCACAAATAATTTGTGATTTGAACCACATAATTTTGTAATCTGTTTGATTTTGTTGTTTCTTTGCTAATATTCAAACCAAGTTGTACGTTTTAACAGATGAACTTGATTCTGCGTTATATACATAATAATTAACATAGTTACAAATGCGCCGCGTAATATGAAATTAATTAAAAACATGAAATTATGTAAACTGCATTCTTGCACTTGAAAACGTCGGCATTTAATGTACATACAAATGTAGGAGGAGACAGGACCTCCCGTATATGAATACAAGTAGATATAATGCATGTACATTACCATAGCAACAACGACAGCAAGACTAGCAAGTCACACAATTATAGTCCAACTTGGAAGATTTATAAAAGCAAAAATATATCATATTTAGCGAGTATTATAATCATGACATTTAGTGCAAAAAGTGCACCGTTCTACAACTATGCCCCTAGTGGTGAAATCCTGGACTATAGAATCCTCACGACACCTAGTGGAGATATTGTGAACTATCAGAATCACGACAACACCTATTTGATACATGAATTATATACAAGAGCATCCTGGAATGGGTGTCCCTCTAGCTGCATGACCTGCAACATATTTTGAGATACACATTTGTGGCTGAACTCGCCAACTCTGCTTCTCCACGTAAGAGTTTTCTCGTGCGAGTTGGCTCTTATGGGCATTTCACCATTGTTGGTTTCTGTTGGACTGCCCGCATTTTCTACAGCTGAGTTCCCCAGGGCCGGATCCAGGGTTTAGAAATACGGGGGGCACAACCCTGAGGGCAAGCCCTCAGTTGGCGCTTACCGCAGGTCCGCGCACACGAAGGGGGGTCCGGGGGGCCTCCCCCGGGAAAATTTGAAAAAAATCAAAGCTCTGAGATGCGATTTCCCAGCATCTTAGACATGAAATAATAGACGATTTTCCAAAAATGCAGTAAAAAAATCATTGCCCCTCAAAAAATAGGGGGGGCACATGCCCCATGTGCCCCCCCCCCCTGGATCCGGGCCTGTTCCCCATTGGGAGAAAGCTGTCACCTGGAGGAGCACCTCAGAATTCAGAATTCCGGATTTTCATCCAAGAATACACCCTTTCTTTCTGCTGCTAGGTGGCCAGCCAAGTCCAAGAAAGAGTTTACCGTATATGAACATTATTACATCAATTTAAATTCTACCTATCATAACACGGAACCACAAAAACGATGAGTGAGTATTCGTTAGACAACAGTTCATAGATGGCGTCATGGTTTGTTGTTGTTCGTGAATGTGAAGATGCAACAATTGGGAACCCACAACCCGACAGGTGGCGCTGCAAGAATCAGATCCAAAAGACCTTGAAAACGTGGTAAAACAAAGTGTGTCAGAACGTCCTTTACACTGTGCAACAGGGCTAAGACCAGGTCTTGTGCTTGCTGCGCCACCGTGCGGAATAGGTCTGCGGGTTCCCCATTGCATGGAAATACAGGACATATTCCCCATCGGGCAAAGTATAGGCTTCTTAGGTTCACAACATGAATTACTCTTGAATATACTGATGATTACAACCTTAGTAAGAAACAGGTAGTTTCTTCCATTACTGTTCCACTTGCAACTTCCAAATTGAAGTACTTTTCCATGTCAACAATGTACGTCAGTTCTTGACCTGTGAAGCTGCATTTACCACACATCCGGAATGCGGTATGCGGAATCCCCGGCAGAGGCGATATGTTGTATGCGAAAATGCATTGCATTTTCCACTTCCACGTTCCGCAATCCGCATTCCGCGTGCCAGCTAAACGTAGCTTTATATTGCAACAAGAAGGACCGTAATGTCTGGGGAAACTGTGGTGAAGTCTAGGCATGAGACCACTGTTGTGGAGCAGGCCTATTGCCAAGGACAAGGGACTTGGCATTGCTCAGAACGATTATGGCTTTGTCGGTCCATGGAATACAATTTGTATGTAGAATACATTCTCTAGCAGAGTCTACTGTAACAACACAGTGGTCATGGACAATTCGTACATACGTCCATCTACATTTATCTGACAGATCACTATATACTGTGTACAGCAATGTACAGGAAAATCCGGTCAATGTACAATGAAATGTAATTGTGATAAACTCAGGACACGTGTTGAAACCTCTGTGACGTGATGTCAACTAAAGCGTAGCAGAATTAAAATGGAAGATGTTGGCTGAAATCTTACTGCACCTCATGGCCAAGTCCGGTCCTTATAGGTAAGAGAATCCAGTATGTTGGAAATTAAACCTAAATGTCCTACCACGGGGTGCAGAAGATTTCATACAACTTATTTTTTACCCTTAGCGGGGAGCACGTGGAAGAAGTCACACGTACTTGAAGCGTTATCATCATGACACAGAACCATGATGAATAAATCAGCATACATTAGCATAAATTAGTGACATGGCCTATGACAATGCATCTGATGACTCTAAATTGTATATGATTGAATAAATTAGAATCAGGTGTTTATACGAAATTGACAAGCTATATTTAATATGTGCAGTTACCATGGTTACAGTCACAACCTACACAATGCACTAATCTCCTCAACCCGGTCTTCATCACATGAAATCAACAAACATGTCCGTACGAGGAGAACCAGTGTCATGGTTACATTTGATATCAAGTTGTTTAAGAAATACAAATGTCCATATGCTATGATTGCAGTTGGTTGCCAATGTCAATGACCAGTTCCTATGGCAACACCTAATTGCCTAGCAACCATCACTTGGTAACTACATGTATTCAGCTTTTATTAGGCTTCTTTTCTTTCCTCAAGACTACGCATTTACGGCAAATAACTAGGAAGAAAATTACAAAAAGATATACAAGGAATGTGAGAAAATAACCACGGACCTGCAGTGACCTTGAATGATATATAAAGGTCATGGTCAAATGAAAAGTGGCTCCACCTTTTGACTGCCAAAGTACCATTCCATGAAAAAATTCTGCTCTTGGTATACCAAGACTCAGCTATCTCATTCTACTTCCCTCCTACGTGACTCCCGCATGTACATTTCGCCAAAACTTAGGCCTACTTATGTCCATGATGGACATTGAAAGCCGTTTGTGGTGATGCCTTGCAAATGAACAGCATGTTAAGCAACAACACATATTGCACTCAAATATGAATATTTGGTGTATTTGATTTTAATTTGTTTATCAAACTTAAAACTGATCTCTCTGACACCTTGTTGTAACGATCATTTTGGGTCCGTGTGCCTCCATGAAGTCACAGCTCTGTATTGTTGACTTCTACCGTAGACGTTCACCAAAATAACACAGTCACTCAGGTTTACCGTGAGTGAAACCAAAGACCAAGAAATCATTTGAAAGGTTTGATCACCGGCACCCAGCCATTCATCATTTCCACCTCATGTCCTGCTCTGGCCTCCGTCTCCTAATTCACGTTTGTCTTACTCAGCCAGATGGCGCTACTATCACATCCTAGGCAATAATTGGTGACGTTTCCTTCGGGCTTGCTTGTGGTGATGGTTTCTCCGATGGGCTTTTTTCTTCATATTTTACATCGTCTTCGTTCATGTCCTCGGTCTTGTCCTAAAAAATTTAAACATGGAATCTGTGTCATAAAAAAAACATATTCTTACACTGACAACAGATTACATCCTCCCACAGAGGGGTTTTTACCCCGCTCCTCTTCATCCACTCACAGTGAGTGTGTGAAGAGGAACGAGACCAAAGCCCTGCTGTGGGAGGATGACAGATTATGTCTGTCGGTCATAATCTGTGTTACCACACCAAGCTGACAGGTTATCAGAAAGCACCCGCACCAACTGTAGATTAAGTTGTATTTGTATTTCCATCAGAGCTGAAGCCAAAGCATCATTGGCGCTGGTGAGTATAGAAGAGGTCATCTCAAGCTACTCATGTTCCTCTCTTGGATGGAGTCTTTTACTTGCCCTTGCAAAGGCACAAGGTATAAGTTGCTTAGGTAAGGGTGACCTATCAGTTCAAACAACCTTACTGTCCCATGCGATGGACGAGAACAGCCAGGGATGATTGATCCCCCATATGGCCGGGCTGGATTTGGATCTGGGACCGGCTTCTTGCTAAGCAGACATCGTAACCACTTGGTGATAACCACTTATCCGATGAATGAAACGACCACTTACATTTCCAGTCAGCGGTGATTTCTCATCGGGTTCAGGTTCCTCTTGATGATCTTGTAGTTTGGTCTTCTCCAGGCTAAAAAAGACAACAGAGAAATCTGTGAAGAGAAATCTGCTTTGTCTAGTCTTGTCCTGACTCCTGCTTGGCAGGGGATCCTCAGAGGTGCACCCTGCCTGGTTTGATTGAGGTGGGTTCGGGTGACCTATCAGTTCAGGCAATTTTGTTTGAAATTTTTCAATGCAGTCACTCATCCAGTGTTCAGTGATAGTGCCCACTGTATACAGTACAGGTCACAATTGACATCCCTAAATTCGCCTAAGTTACGCGTAAGTCACTCGTAACTTACGCAACAACTCACGAGCTATGTTACGCGTAACTTACGAGGTGAGTTACGCGAATTTTGCTAGCTACACAGTGATTGCAAGGCGAGTTACGCGAAACCAAAGCCGTGAGTCACGCATAAGTTACAGGTAACTTACGAGTAACTTACGCGAGGCCGTAGGGATGTCAATTGTGACCTGTACTGTATGGTCAAATTCTTCAGTAAATTTTTTTGAGATTCAAATATAGGGTGTTGGGATTTGGGCCTATATTCAGCGGACAATGAGAACTTGATGAAAAATTTGACAGTATACAGTGGGCTGTAATTCAGACTTTTTGAAAATTCATACTCCCTTGGCAGTGCAAACAGACATGAGAATTTACAATGATGACGCTTAGGCAGATTCATGAAAACTTTCTGGGCATCAAAAACGTACTGGTTCCTTACATGTGGATAAGATTCAAGAAGTTTTCATGCAGTCAACAATGATATTTTACAATGAGATTATATTATAACATGAAAAAAAACAGCTGCCATCTCCTCATAGTTAACTGAAGCATAGTCAACAAATTTCATTCCTCTTTCTCTAAATCAGCAAATGTTTGGCGGAAATACTTCTCAATAGAATAAGTAACAGTTAGAACATTGTAACACTAATGCCAGCAGCACACCAGGCGTATCGCAAGCGATCTAATCGTCACCGTGACCGATCTTCTCACCAGCCACCGCGGACTAGCATTATCGGTTTTGGTATTGTTTGATAATGGGCGAGCATTGCTTGCGAGAAGATTCCACGCATCGCTGACCAGCGAATACCTGGCGTCAACAGCCAATTTCGCATAATGGCGATCAGATCGCTGCGATATCGCCTGGTGTGCTGCTGGCTTAAAAGGGTCTGTATACTCTAACAAACATGTTAGAGATCGTTCCTAAAGAAAATCTAATTCTATGGACAAACTAGCAGTTTCTTGAGTTAGTTATGATAATTTGCAAGGAAGATACTAGACCTAGCCTATGACAGATCCTACAGGTTACAGAATAATAACTGCGATAGGATTTCAGCAATGCTACCATTGAAGATCCGGTGAAACAAACCGGAGATTCATCCCCTTGACAATGTACTCTGCATCCCGATGGTACAGGGCAATACATATCCAACTGAAGCAATAACATTGTTGTTCTTTCAAGTACACTGGTGTACTCATAATCGGGGCATTAAAAATCATCGACTAAACTCCACTCTGATATTAAAAAATAAGTGATTGTAACATTGAACTATAGCATGCGCGACAAGCAGGCTGCGACTATAGGCAGATGCGAGGGGTCACAATTATATACAGGACTAAGGCTAAGAATCCTTTAACGCAAATTTCTAGCGATGCGATGCCGCAACCATTGTTTGTTACCGCCGCGTTGGTCGTGGACAAAGGATGCGGCATCGTACCACTCCAATTTCATGTGAATGGATTCTTAGCCTAAATGAAAGGCAAACCTAAGAAATTGTTGACTGAAGCTGCAACAAGGCGTCCATGCTGGGTGTGAGAGGTCAGGGGTCAAGGCCACAATGTCAAGGTCAGTGGTGGTTGCTTCTAAGACTTGATTCCAGGTGTTGGTGATGTTGGATGGTTGTGCCTTGTGATGGGATGGGGTGGGTTGTAATATGTAATGAGGTACCGGCAGACCTAATCCGCGACGCGGCGCTGACTATCAACTCGGTCATAACTGCGTCATTGAAAGTGAGGCTAACGTTATTTTCCAATTAATTCTGAATAGCACACCCTGTTTCTAGGCCAAATATAACTAAAACATTGCACTCAATTTCTGATTTTAATTTTCTATCGTTAAGTACAGAAGTGCTAAAATATATCTTATGGCTTTTGAGCAAAAATCTCTGCGGGAACATGATGAATTTAATCGATAATGGAGCAAAATGATTATGTCAAGGTAGATGCCTCAAGGTTGTCGCCAAATTGCAGTTGAAACTTTGCTGTTTTAAAAAAGTGAAAATCTAGATTTGAAGCCAGCTTGTCTATTTGGTTATTGGACACTGGCACACAACACATTTTGAGAGGGTGGGGAGCTACCAGTTGTCCCTTAAATTCCAAAGATGGATCACTTGGTATCTGATGAAAGGTGACGGTCACACTATACTATGAACTCAAAGGGGATGATGATTTTTATAGGCAAAATTTACTCTGAAGGCAACCGACGACGACATACTTTACATGTACCAGTAAGTAAAAGGCATAGGATGACATACTTGTATAAGGTTCTGTGCTGCCAAGGGAACTTTTACAGTACAGGACAGTATATAGAGCCAGGGGTGTTATAGGACAATATAAAGTATAGAATGTTATCAAAAATATGGTGGTATATATTTTTGATGTTATACAGAACAATGGGCATAATATTTTCTGCAGCTAATTGTCAAACGGCCCTATGTTTTTTGGCCATCCTGACGTCAATGTTAGTGAGGAAAAAAGCTTTAAAAGTCAAATCCACAATGTACGATGTGGTTGAGCGGTTGATCAACTTTGAAAATCTCTAAGCAGGAAAAAAATACATGGCAGATTGAGATGAACAAGATAAAACTAGAAATAGATGAAAAAAGGAAAAGGCATTGGAAGCTTTTGAAGCAAAAATGAATCATTTGCTAAATACGCAGTAAACCTAAACGAGTCTGGGAGATTTGTCGATCTATTCATTACCAATATCTGGTACTTGTCTGCTGTTTTCTCTGGCAGTGGGAGGGTTACAGGCCCCTTTCTTCAGCGGGTAATAACAAAATGTCCTCACCCCAGGTCATGCAAACGATGTACACGAACAGTACGTACATCATTCACGTTTTGCCCTGGGTGGACCGCCAAGAAACTCCGATGGCACTAACAGTGCCTACCATCACAGTATTTCTCTGTTAGGCCCTGTTAGTGCTGTTGGAGATTCTTGGCGGTCGGCCCTGGGGTGAGGATGTTGTTATTACCCGCTCAAGACTTTCGAAAGGGGCCTATTTTATGACAGTCTTTAATTTCTGGATCATGGTGTTCTTGAAATAGTGAGTTACTTTCTGCAATAGGCCTACAACAACATATAGCAAGGATTCTTCCATTGTTAAAGCCCACCCAAACAATAGGAGAATCATTCATTGCTAAATGTTGTCGTAGGCCTAACCGGGCCGTCGTGGATACTCACAAATAACTGCGTAATTAGCAAATGAGAAAAAAAAAACATACTATTTAGTGCTTTGCGCATCCTAGAAGCAACCATTCTTAGAGTGAGAGAGGGGTAACATGCAGATAGTGGGTCCCTTACTCTTCCCCCTCGGGGGCCTCTTTATCTTGGAGCATTTCAGGAGGAGGTGGGGGCAAGTCATCAACATCATCTGGTAGGGGCTCTTTCTTGATGCTACAGCAACGATGTAAATAGGGAAATGATGCTGTGTTACATGGCATGGCTAATAGGTGGCGTTAGAAATAGTGTTTTAAACTTTCAAAATGAGTGAGAGAATTTGTAGTTGTAAAATATTGTGAATGGAGAAATTTGAGGCTCAAGTGGAAAGTGTCATTCGTTTCATTCAAAGGCAACAGAAACAACTACAATTCTTGTTACTATGACAACATGTCAAACAATGGCAATAAAGTAATGCTTTGAATAGAATGATAAACTATATAAGATGAGAATAATCGTAAAATTATTCCGGGTTAACGTATTACATGTGAAATTGGCTTCCATGCAAAAGTTTTTAAAAACACACCACTTTCCTACATCACATTTGGTATTATCTCAAGTTATGATCATGAAAATTTCATAAAATACCACATTAACATATATCTCATCATATTTTTTCGAGTCTTGTAACTGTAGACAGGACTTCAAAAGGGAGTCTCAATTAAAACATATAACAATTCCTATAGGTGGCAGCAGTGGGATCCATCCAAAAATTCTGTAAGATATTGAATACTGGCATAATTTGCCATATAGGGGGTTTGAATAGGAGCTGTCAGCGAGTTGACCAATAGGTGTAACTACGGCCCAATTCTATGCATATAGCGGACCCAGTCATTATTGATCGAGCAGCAATCACGTAGATTTTCCTGTACATTGGTCCGCTAGAACTTTGCTGCCATCTGTTGGCAATAAGCGCGGCTGACTGCTCCTATTGTAAAGTAGGAGACGGGAAGAAACCCTGCACTGTTAAAGTGTCGCCCTCTATGTTGTATAGAGTAGGCCCAATCGGAAACTGAACCTGCAACCACAGGTTACAGGTGGTGAAGTTACCACTGCGCCACTCTTGGCAGTCCAGTTCTCTGTCTCAATAAGTAATCTGGTGCTGTAGCTGCTGTGGGTTCATGCAAGATTCTGCACTCAAGTGATTTCAAATGGATGCTACTGCTGCCACCTATGTGGGAAAAATGGTAAAAGACACAATTTTCAACAGCAATAATGGATTCACTGATCCAATGACAGACATAACACACAAAATAACTCCTTGAGCAAAGTGACATGCTGACTGCCAAAGTCATCATGTCAGAATCTTCTACTTTGTTGATCTAGAGCTTGTCAATTCCAGAAATTTCATTTTGAAGTTTCACTTTTGATTTCTCCATCCAAACTCTCCCTCAAAATTTCAATGTAATTTTCATAGAAAATTTCTGTTAGATTTTCCATAGATTCCACACCTCACTTTCAAATTCAAAGAATGACAAGCTCTAAGAACACAGTACCAAACCTAGAAAGTTGAAAAACACTGTATTCTTAAAATTTGAAACCATTCAGTACCAGTGTGGTGATTCAACATTTGATTATTAGAGTTGCTGTGTCAAAAGTAGCAATGTTAGTATTGTTTAGTAGTCATAATTTCTGTAGAAAATGCACATTTTGTGAGTTTGTTATGATAAATGGTAGAAATATGAAAGAAGTTCTGACCAAATAAAAGCATTGAATGTACATCTATCTGTAAAAATGTGCTTTCTGAAGACATCTCTTGAAATGAGAAAGCACTTGAAAGCCCTGTCCGCAGTTTACTAACACAACTCATTCTGATTCGACCATCTCAACATCTTCAGTTGTCAGCGACCAAGTCGGGCAACTGCTAGCAACTTGCTGCAAAAGCAAGTTGCCATACTTTACGACACAATCGCTTCGTAATGAGTCCTGTAGCATCATGTGGGAGGGGCTTAAAAAAGCAAAGAAAAACTTGAGGTAAATGAAACCAAAGCGTAAATTACCTCACATGAAGTTCGTAAAATTCATCTAAGTACACAACGGGTTCGACTAATTGTGGATTACGGTGGTTATTCGCAGCGTATGATTGGTGTTTTTCGCTGGGTACAAAACAAATACAAGTGCTTACAAGGTTGTAGTGTGAGGAACAGTCATCGCACATCTGTGGGGCAGCAGGTTTTCTTCTACATAAAGACTTTTGAGCTATTTTGAACCCACAACATCAGGTCACAACTTTGTTAACATTTGCCAAGTACATGTAGTTGTTGCAGTGTTGTTATGGACAGTTTTTACATTCAAAATGGACTGCAGGGCCGAAGCCATAGCATTATTGGCCCTGATAATGGGAGAGGCCATCTCAAGCTACTCATGTTTCTCACTTGGATGGGGTCTTTTACTTGCCCTTGCAAAGGCACAAGGTACAAGACACCACGGCTTACTGTCCCATGCGACGGACGTGAAGAGCCAGGGATGATTTATCCCATAGGGCCCGGGACCTGCCGCTTGCTGAGCAGACATGATAACCAATGCTCGGCTATCAAGGCTTCTCATAATGGACTTGATTTGGGAAGTCTTATGACTGTTCCTCACACAGAAATTAAAGCTTTCAAAATTTGTTGAGACGAAAATAAGAAAAACCTGACAGTACATTCTGTTATCCTTCCATTTGACAAACGATAAATTGTAAAATGAGTTCTAAGTTCCTCAGCATCCCATTGTTACATTGGTGTTTCCTGTGTGTGTGTTGCTGAGCAGAGAAGTTTTCGGTAGTCACGGTATTGTGACTCATTGCTTCAGTTTGTTTCCATTGATTAGATTGGAAGTTATCATAGTGTTTAGTGTTAGTGTTGATGTAAACAACCAATCACATGATTCGATACCAATTTCAGTATTCTACAATATGTCAGCTGAGTGCCATGCCTGTGGGCCTCTTGTTCGTATTTCGAAGAAAGGTATGAAGTCTTTGACAATAGGCAAATTGTAAAGGAATTAGCATTAACCCTCTCACTGTACCTTGCACTGAAATCGACATGGGGTTTGCTGCTCTTGGGGACATGATTTTGTGATGTACAGTGCACTTTAAAAAAAGGTGCCAATAGATCCATAAGAGAGTTTTCTTGTCACAGTTGGCTCTGGAAGGGCAATTCACCATCGTTGGTTTCCTTAAGCCTGGCGCACACGAGAGCTTCCTGCTTACGGAAAAGTTCATTCGTGGCACTTGCCTTAAGGAGGAAGCTCCCGTGTGCGGTGCGATTCGAAGCTTCGTGCAGGCGTGGCAAAAAATATCAAACTGGTTTGATATTGGCTGCATTGCTCAAATGACGAAAATCNATGACTGAGTTGCCCATAGAGAAACCAACGTTTGCTAGAAATCTTACACGTGGAGTCACGCCTTATGACGGCCTAAAGCTGTAATGCATCAAATATTTGTTCCAACTTCAACACGTCACGACTCGCATGGCGTGAGGAAAAATATCCCCAGTAAATTTCCCCATGTTTTCCCACCTTACATGTACCACGCCCCGATGACCCCACAGTGAAAGGGTTTATGTCCGCTACTTACAAATTTGGAATTTTCATCGTCAGGGGGTCCATGGAACTGAAAGGCTCTCCGTTCGAGCCAAGGTCCCTAAAACAACCATAAAATTGGTTAAAAATTGTTAGATATAGTACATAGTATGGCGACCCTTGGCCGTTATGATTCAAGTCTGGTTGACAGTGATGTGTTATGATAGCAATTCAAGAGTGAGACCTGTGTGATGTCTAGGGCTGGCGATGGGCTGGACTGTGTTGCTGTGAGCTGTCTGCCAGTTTTAAGGGGTCTGTCTGCAATTAAGAACATGGTTGGATGACAAAATGTACTGTCAGGAGGCGCTGGTGACAGCCAGGGGGGTACTGACGGAAAAGAGAGAGAAAGTAGAAAAAATGCAACAGATCACATAATTCAGTATAATGAATGTTGAAGTTCTGAACAGAGGATCGTTGAAGTAAACGCTAGGCCTAGGATGGATGCAGGGCTCTGCCAAAATTTGTACAAAATTTGTAAGAATGTGCAGAACTGGAGATATGGAGTGAAAAGGACAGGTCACAAAATTCGTCTCACCCTTACTTGATAGTGGGCAGCTGTACATTTCATATGACACCTCTGCATCAATGTATCTATGACTAATATCAACTTAGGGCGAGACAGGATGGTGCAGTTACATTTTGTGCTGAGGTGATGTGGTCCAATTTGGTGGGTCGGTGAAGGCGTGAAGTTATACGTTAGACGAACTACGGTACGTTGATTGTTGGCGTAGCATTCGTCAGGGAAACCTACGTTCAATCATCAGCATCACCTAACAGTTTGTAAAATGTCGTTGTTTTAAAGGCAGAACCCTGCGCCGTGAAAACATCTTGTTCTCAATATCGTACAAACCAAATGGTTGCAATTCTTGGCATTTCCACCAGGGGGCCTAACCACTCAAGTTTTTGCTCTATCAAAATCGTTGTCAGTATGATCCAACCAAAATTAGACACGCCAATTTCAAACATGTTTCTCACTAAATGAATACATTGCCTGACGGCACGAGTGCCACGATATTTTTCATACTCTGATTGACCTCTAGTGTCAACACCAAGAACTAACTGCTAGAGTAACAGGCCACAAATTTGTTTTGAGGCCTACTTTCTGCAACCTCAAGAAGCAAGTACCCCTCCCCAAGTTTGGTTGCTATGCATAATGTGCATTGGGCCAAGATGGTGGGCAGGTAAACCTCGTCCCCAGGCACTGATTTAAATCTTGATGTGCACCTTTAATACATGCTAATGAATGTCTCCGTCCAGTTATGAGTTTTGTAGTACAGCCTCAAAACAAATTCGTAAAGTCGTGAAAAACGACAAATTAACAATGGCGGTGACAAAATCTAGACAACATGCGCAGACGGACATGATGATGCATCCCATCATGCATTATTAAAAATGGCGGCTCACTCGTCATCATTAATGTCCTCGGTCATTTCGTGTCCTACTTCTCCTCCCTCCATTTCGTGATCGCCATTCGGGTCGATATCCTTCACCAGCTCCTTACTGGATGTTAATAAGACATGGTTACCGTGGCAACAAATGTAGTATCGCAGATCATTCAAACCAGACGACCCATTCGGTCATCAATAATGCAAAACTCGTTAAGTCAACGAAAAAGCCGATACTTCGGACGTTTTATCCATAAACGTATTTCAGTTGGATTCAAGAGGTGAAGCTAGGCCTATAGGTTGTTTCGAAAAAAACGTCTTTGAAACATCATAAATGCAATTTTTCTTGGCCTTTTTTTGAGACAACCTGTAGAATCCACTTGATAAGCCTGGAACAGTGTTGAACCATTGAATACACAGAGCGTGGGCCCACCTCAGTTTCAGCATGTGTGTACGCAGGTAGGCCCAGGAGATGTTTATTCATGGTTCATTATATTCTTTTCTAAATGTACAATGCGGCAAAGTCTTCTGTTTCTAGTTTGCAGATTCTTCAGGAAAATTCTCCTGATTTCAAAACTTGATTATGAAATAACTATGTTGCATAAAAAACAAATTTGAACTACGTTTTGAGGGCACGTTGCGAGAATATGTGATGTAACATGCTAAATCAGTTTATTTGCAAAATTGGCAAAAACCTGCCCTTTTCAATGGAAACGAGCTTAAAGTGCGAGTAAAGAGCCCCTCAAATTGAAAACCAACCAGAAAGAGTTAATGGCTATAAAGAGTTTACGATGGTAATGATGATTGAAGAGGGGAAAGAAGGTACATGTAATAACGTTTGACCTTAACGCAAATTAATGACAAGCCAGGTTGTGGTTGGCAAGTAATGCAGTAACGGGATTTCCGTTCCATAGCCTTGATTGATTCAGCGTGGCAGTAGAAAAGGGTTAATATGGGAACTTGAAGTGAAGAGATCAGAGGTGTTGTTGTCTCAGGGCCGTATTCACAAAGGGTGTTTATGACTTAGACGCGTGTAACTTCGTCAAATGCATGGTGGAAGTGTGTGCATTTAGTGAAGTTACACGCATCATTCTAAGTGGTAATCACGCGATGATCACCCTTTTTGAATACGGCCCCTTGTGTTTGGTTGAAAGGGGTGAGTCATCTGTCTGGCAGTAAAGGTGGCGCTCCTACACGTGGGAGATTTCTCGTGCGAGTCTGTGCTCAATGGGTGGTTCACCATCGTGGTTTCTGTAGGACCTTAGTGAAACTTGACACGAATGATTGCCCGTAGTTTTCTATGGGTGATTCACCCATAGAGAGCCAACTTGTGTGAGAAAACTCACATGGAGTGAAAGTTGCCAAGTGGTTCCTCTGCAACAATGCACCACAGCTCAGCAACAATGTACCACAGCTCTGCAACAGTGCACCACAGCTCTGCAACAATGCACCACTGCTCTGCAACAATGGACCACTGCTCTGCAACAGTGCACCACTGCTCTGCAACAGTGCACCACTGCTCTGCAACAATGCATCACTGTTCCTAAAGGTGCTGCTCCACGTGAGAGTTTTCTCGTGCGAGTTGGCTCTCAATGGGCAATTCACCTTTGTTGGTTTCCTAACAGACTTGCGTGTTCATGGCATGTCCTACAGGCATTCACCAATAAGATTTGTCGGTAGGTGTTTGGGTCCGTGTTACCGCATCCCTGATTGGTTGAACGCATTCCCAACGCATTGCTTATGCGCCAATCCGCCTTTACGCCAAGACGATGAATGTCTGCGCATAGTTTTCTATGCCTGAGTTACCCACAAAAAGCCAACTTGCATGAGTGAACTCGCGTGTGGAGGGGCACTGTAAGCCAAAAAGCATTGGGAGATCTAAATATCAGAAACAACGCCAGACTTTTACCAGACCAGACAATAGGGGGCAACACAGGACAAATACAATTCCTAATACCATGCAATCAACATGCTGTTAGTCTGCAACGAATGTGTTTATTGTATATTTCAACTTAAAACAAATGTCAACAACCATACTCTCTTACTTTTAGCGCACTAAATGATCCCCTCCCCAAAAATGTACCTTTGAAATGTTCTTCCCAAATTTTGCTGGCAGAAGAGATTGTCGCAAGAAAACTATCTCGTACAAGATGGACACATCTGAATTCTTTTACTAGGCTCGAAAAATAAGAGGTATCATTTGAGTCAAAATTAGACACCCACACCAAGGTAATGTTTCCGTACTGTTTACAAAAAAATGAATTCTTGACTTAAACAGTTGACCATGGTTAATGTTTTTTGAGCAAAACCGGAAGGCAAAAATGTGAGTGCAAGTTGGATCAGAATCAGTTAGACGTAAAAAGACAGTGTTCATATTCTCTATGAACTGGAAAAAAAGAAAAATTTTGAAATCCAGCACCCTTTCCAACCTCAAGGATTTTAAAAGAAATGAACAAGAAACTAAACTACGAGTTCCCAAACTCCTTACTGACCTCATGCCTCCTTCGACGTCAGCTTCACGTCCAGCTTTACTGGTGTGTCCCTTGCCGCAAAACTGGACGCAAATGTGATGCAGGATGCCACACTCGTGGAGGAAGTAGCACGACACGTCGATGATGATGAGGAAGATGAAGAAGACGGCGATTACGATGCCGACGATTGCGCCCGTTGAGAGGGCGCCACCGCGACCTGTTGATGCGTCAGCGCCATCTGAAGGGAAAAGATGGAATTGGGATGAGAAAATTGATGTGAAGAGAATTCTTTTCTTGTTGTGGGCTCCTCTTCGGTGTAAAAAGGGCCGCGTACCATTTCTCCCTGACCAAGGACAATTCCAGTCGTCAGTTCTGGGTCGAGGGTTACTCAAAGTTAGTGAAACGTAATGAAAATGTTGTGTTAAATGAATTTCTAGACATATTTCTTTCCTTGTTTTTGAAGTTTATATGATCAAATTCAAGCTCAAAATTACAAAAAGATCCAGAAAAAATGACAAATAACATTTCAATGCCGTTTGAGAGAACCAAAATCATTTTTAACAAAAGATGCTAAAAATCGACTTTTCCACCCAAAATATGCAAATAACATCAAAACATTGCTAACGAAAGCTTCGTTCGCTACCAAACTGCCGCAGATTTTCCACCGCAAAAAAATGTAAACAAACAATTGGTCAATGCATGAGAGAGAAAAGTAATGTTTGTCTGCAGGGGGCAAGGGAAACATCTGTGACCTGTTCCAGGAAAACCATCCATTTGTCAAAAGTTTTCATATCCTATGTTTTGATGGATTTGTGTAGAAGAGACAGAGAGCTTTATAATGACACTTAAATTTTGATAATCGGACAATAAGTATGGGAATTGTGGTTTTTGGAAGGTCACGTGCTAAAACACCGTTTTTCAAAAAAACAAAGAAAATACACTGTGAAGTCAAGAAATGACAATGGTTTGGGTCTCGCAACTGATCATAAAGTGAAAATTGTTTGAAATAAGTTCACAAACTTTCTATCAACAAAAATAAATTTTTTTTTGAATTTTTTTTTACTTTTGACATTTATGCTAATGTGTACCTGGCGAATTTATCCTGGTTTTCGTGGACCAGGTCACATCTCTTCTTCTCTGAAGCACTGCTCGGGGCTTACCATCCGATCCTGTCATTCAAGAAATGAATGAATTAATGATGATCCTATAACCACCCAATCAAAAGTACATCGCTTGTTAGTAGACACCATGTAAAGCAACATTGATAAACTAAATATAGTTTCAAAAAACATAATTGGAAGTTCGTCCTAATTGTGCATTTTTGCTTTATTTCTCACAGGGGAAACCGGAATACCCGTTGTACATGGTCAAATTTTTCATCAAATTTTCTGAAAATGCTGAAGAAACGCTTACATGTTGGTTTATAAGCCCCAGAGAGGTTCACTGACATCATAACGGTCACACGATTGCAAAGAATCGGCCATGTTGGGCGTCAGAACTATCACGTCATGATATTTTGACGTCAGGATACTGTCTGTTGACGCCGTGTTCGTGCCGTGACGTCACTTGATATTTTGACAGCCAATACGGCAGCATCGTGTTGTCATGGAAATGTGACATCACGTGAAGAACGATTTAGTGCTGAATTTGAACTTTCAAAAATCGTATGAAAAATTTGACTTCTACGACTGGCATTAGAGGGAATTAATTCTGCCTGTATGTTGTAAAACCTGATGAAATGATAAAACAAACGAAAACGAATGTTAACCGTCACTTAAAGCGATGCATCAGCCAAAAAATTTGAATGCAAAAGGGGACGAATCTTTGTTTACAAACACTCATTTCCTGCATTCTGATTGGCTGTGAGGGCAATGTTTACAAACATCATCCTTCTGTTTACAAAACGACTGTCGATTCACTTTAACAAAAAGACCAATTCTGGGACAACGAGTTTAGGGTACCGGTATTGAGATCTCTGTCAGGTCACTAACTCATCCTTTGATTACGATATGTAGTAGTATTGATTAAAATCTTTGTGCGTAATCACTGACCCATTGACCTCGAGCTTTCATCATCATTTCCTCATCATTGACCTGTTCATTCAGAGAATTTCTCGTGCCACACTTCAAGATCAGCGCCACTTCAAGATCGGCCCCACTGGCTAGACATACACAGATCACTACTACCTCCGATCAATAAAACGTCCCATTCTTATCTTATGCGTGCTGACCAATTAGTAGCAAAACCATAATCTGCCAAACTGTGTTTACTCTCCCACGATAAAATAGATTTAGTGCCAATATTTTGAGTCTGTGATAAATCAATTCCATATCAAGAACCTCGTAAATCACATGGGTAGATTCATTTTGGTCGGTGTGTTGGTGTAACTATAGAGAAATCGTATAAGAATCGTCATGAAAGCACTCTATGATGTCATTTCCATAAACCAGGTGCTGACGTTCACGGCCGTCCATTATCTGCCCCTGGAGGTCTTTCTGAGATCATCAGCGTGAGACATCGGTCACTGACACATCGGTCATCAGGTCATGTGAATCTTCCACAGTCACAAGCAGCTGTTCTTCCTCCCGTGACCACTTGTCCAGTAAACGCTCCGCCCCGACGCTGTGACATTACAAATTACCGGTAGCCTCTGCGCCTACGAGACTGATGTCGTGCAGTCTCTCACGTTGCAAGCCCTGAAGTGTTGACAGGGACTGAAGTACCTTGACCCAGTCATGTGTTAGTCACTGGCAGGTGAATCCGGTACGATTCCGGTCTCTCTGCCCTAATTTTGCAAAACACGAGAGTGCAGAATTCCAGTTGTTTTTTATGGATTGGAATTGGAGTGTTCAATTTTTATGGTTCCCGATCAATCAGATCGGGAACCATATTGTGT
>NMRB01000823.1:240821-269817 GCA_002633025.1 Notospermus geniculatus | reverse complement strand
ACCACACATCTAGTTCACCGACTCATCAAAATTCGAACTTCGCGACATGTTTGAGAAAATTTCTCGAAAATTGTCCATCGAATCCTTGATGAGGAGTTCAAACTATCGTACAGAATTTGTGTAGGAGTTGCAGTATGTACAGCGTCAAGATTGACACAAATGGTAAACCACTGTGACGAACACGAAAGCATAATTATTCTCATTTTTGGATTTTTAAGCAATTTTCCAGAAATTACCTAGATTCCTTTTACATAGAAATGAACTACTCACTCTTCATTTTTCACTCCTCATTTTCCCTTCAAAATCGAACTCGGAAAATGAACAGATGTGTGAACAGTTAATAAAGAATACAATGTTCATTCTTCACGTTCAGGTGATTCGTGGCAAATTACAGATGACGGGTGAGCTAATGAGCTCCTTTGCAACAGTGGACTTAAATTAATCCTGTTCAAACGAAAGTTCAGTTTTCGTCAATGAACTAGACTCATCTATTATATACAAATTAGAGCATTATTTGCACAATTAAGATTCTAACAAATTTTAAGATTTTCTTTGTTCTGAGCCACTTCTTGTTCTCATCCACTTATTATTAAGTATCTACTCTTATATACATATCAAGCATGAATAAAAGTTATCAGGTGATCACCCTGGGCTACAGCTTTACCCCTGCTACCCACCCCACCTCCTTCATTTTGAACATGTATGCTGTGTTTTTCCCGACCAGCATTAGTCCACTTAGGCCTACTCCACACAATGCACCCAAGTTCAACAGAGGCTTTGCGACTAAGGCCCCCTGAGTTCTCATGAAAGAAATTACAAAATTAGCCGACTTTTTAAATATACGAATATCCCATCTCTTCAGCCCTGATAATCAGCCATAGCTCCTACTTTGAAAACCTCAAAGTTTTATTTCAACGACTGATTATGTTAACTTCAACCAGCAAATTAGCATATAAATGATGAACGAGCCAAGTAAAGGAAGAATCATTCAATATTTCAATACGACGTGAAAAATATCTTACTAATTAACCTGCATGATTAAGCGAATTAACAAAATTTTATTGGCAAAGCAGCTTCATGATTCTGCAGTTGAACTGGTGTAATCAATTTTCTGCCAGAAAATTTTAAAATTTTGATCACATAAGGCCATTCCAGATAATCAAATGATCTGTCTCGTTAGCATATCAAATTAACTCATCATAAACATAATGTCTGCCTGACATAGAAATTGCTTGAAAACTTCCAACATTACACCTTTGGAGCTGGTAGGGTTGCACACCCCAGCATAGCACCATTAGTTCTTGCACAGAGCCAGTGTCCAGCACCAAGACATGGAGGTCAAAAGGTCAAGGTCATACTACGACTGGGGTGAATATTCACGAGGTGGGAAGATCTCATCACAGAAACTTTGAGAACGAATGATTGTGCAACTCGTCTGTACATAATCCTACTTCTCGCTTCCTGTTACAGTTGTGCAAAGAACTTTTGCATTTTCAAGGCAGAAATTTTTCCGTTTTGATATAAAATGGAATATAAGACACCAGAAACCAGCTGAGCTCACACAAGTGTTTCAAAGTCACGATACCATTCATTGCCGATGATAAATTCAATAGATTTCAACTAAACCATTTGTAGATGTCTCTCCTCAAGAGGCTGACTTGATAAAACCAAACATTTTCTTTTTCTCGCGTTTTCTATCAGGTTGAGGTTTCTGTTCAAGTTTCTTTCGTTCATTTTCTGCTGCCGTTTTTAATTCTTTAATTTTTTTCTTCAGGAAGTTACGATCGTTGCTATTCTGTACACCCAGGCCCTGAAAGACAAAGAGAGATAAAAGTTGCATTAAGGTAGTTACACAAGATGTGTTCAAAACAACTGCGAAATTTGCCAGAACTTCTGAAAAATTTTCCACAACAGCTACCAACATTAAAAGATGTGAGCCGCTCTAGCAAAAGTAGACGAATGTCGTAACCAAGGAAAGGTTAGCTACCGTAACAGCCTCGCAACACAATAGCTGAAATGTACATCTGTGCAGGTTCACAACAGTAGCGGACAGCAGTGATAGTAGTTGAGTAAACTGATGACCAATGATGATCACCTGGGACATGTGCCTACTTTTGCTAGATCGGGTCACAAATCACTCTCACCTTTAATTTGTTCCCATCTAGAGACAGAAGTCCCTTTCCGTCCACAGCCTCCATAGTAAACTGTGGTTTGTAGTGATCCATCTCCAGACAAATGAGCCACTGGCACACCTGGTCTACCGTCCAATCTGGGACAGGACATGTTTGCCATTGATTTGATACTTTCCTATTGGCACCACTTAAATCCTGCAAGAGACAATATTCTAAGTAATTGTCTCTCAATCGAATGCACCAATATGGAAGAAAAAGATATTCTAAGCATTTGCCTTTCGAACACATGTACCGATACCAAACAGTTGGGAACTGTAGGCATTTGCCTTTCAATCACATGTACCGATATTGAAGAGTTGGAAAATTGTAAGCATTCGCTTTTCGAACACATGTACCGATACCGAAGAGTTGGGAAATTGTAAGCATTCGGCTTTCGAACACATGTACCGATACAGAAGACTTCGGAAATTGTAAGCATTCTCCTTTCGAACACATGTACCGATACCGAAGAGTTGGGAAATTGTAGGCATTTGCCTTTCAATCACATGTACCGATATTGAAGAGTTGGGAAATCGTGAGCATTCGCCTTTCGAACACATGTACCGATACGGAAGAGTTGGGAAATTGTAAGCATTCGGCTTTCGAACACATGTACCGATACGGAAGAGTTGGGAAATTGTAAGCATTCGCCTTTGAAACACATTATTTGATCCTTTCTGACATACAAAGGTGGCAACTTGACTGGTTACCAATCCGACATTCAACCAATGGGCCACCGGAGTCCCCATCGTCTGGATTTCGCTACCTACCTCCCTTTTGTCGGAGACTGTCATGCTACTGAGATTATATGATTGCGACTTCACGTTATCATCGTCATATTCTGAGACCATTGCGGAAGTATAATTTGAATCATCTGCAAAAGTCAAGGAAATTACAATGTAGAAACGTAAGAGCCATGGATTGTTCTATTTTCTAGCTGCATCTTTCAAACACAGCACGAAAATCGCCAGCTTAATTTTATTTCTTAATAGGGCCATTGTGGTGGCCATCAACTTTAATATTGCATGACAAAACTCTTCATATTGTTACAAGAGTTTTACTACAAAGATAGCTGAAGAAAAGCAAGTGATTTGAAAAGGGCGAAGTTCTATTGCTTTTTTACGAGAGTTGCAACTCTAAAAACAGATGCACAAAATAGGTTGGGTTGTTATACAATATCACAGTATAAAGCAAGATGGAAACAAGTTATAAGTCTTCACTCTCTTCTTAGCTTTTACTTCAAAATTAATTCAAATTTTAAGTGAAAATCATTAAATGCAAGATTATGGTTAGTCACCTCACACTACCAATCTGTCATGGAAGGCAGAAGGAAGTAAATTATGAACATTATACCTCCGACAAAATACTTGTATTTGTGAGAACATGCTGACAACGGCCAACTTGAACAAGAAATGTCCAATTAGATAATGTTTTGAAATGAACTTTTTTCATGACTGATGTAAATCCAAGATGGCTGCCAGAACGCCATATTCTACAACATTGGACTTTGCTTTAAAAGGCATAAAATGTAAAACCCACCAACAGACACACACCAAAAATAAAACGAGGAAATACTCTCGTTACTGGCAAAATTTACTGAAGGCGAAGTCAAAATGAGTGCGGTGGACACAAACACTGGATATCACAGTGCACTTGAATTTGTAGTCACTGACTGAGTTGACGCACATACATGTAACCATTGTATTTGTAGGAAGAATTCCCCATGTCTAACGGTGTCAAGGAGAATTCGCCAGCAAGTCCTGATCCAAGCGATTGTCCTGCATGGAATCGCCCAGAAGCCCCACCCACATACACGGGTCACGCTTACCTCTCCTTGACCCCGAATAACCCGTGTCAATTGGTTTGGAAGATATTAACGTAATTCCGCCGTCATCATGACTGGTTGACCGTTTGCCAAACAAGCCAAGGCTGCTTGCAAAACCCTTNGCTCTACAACGAGCCATCCGTGGGGCCACCACAGGGGGTTACGGTTGAACTCGGTAGGAATTAACAGCCAATCATAATATGTGACCTGGCACAGCAAAATGAGTCGGAATGTGCACAGAAGAAGACCCAAGATGACACCAGACAACAGTTACAGAAATCAACAAAGTCAAATTTCACAAGGGGCAGACAATCCTGAAATCAACAAACCGTTGGTGTCACCTTGGACATGATGGGTCTTCTGTGTGCATTCCGACTCATTTTGCTATGCCGCGTCACATATATACAATACATGAGGGGCCTCAATAACATGTGCCTGAAGACAGTATTGGCGAGGACCACCAGTTTTTCAAAAGCTCTTCCGGGGACTGGCAAAACCACACGTTTGCATTTTTTGACTTTAACACTGACTTTCCAAAACTTCCTCAGAAACAGGCTGTGATGGCGCACATTACATCATGTCCATTTCATGATGTTAAACTGAAATCTACGCACCATCCTCGCCAACAGGTCTCGCTGAGACGAGTTTGATATCTGAGCTTTCGGCAATACTTTCTGGAATTTCTGAAGACATATTGCGGAACATTGCTCGGCCAGGATCATAAGATGCTTGGGAAATACTCGAAGACGTATCGGAGAGATTATCTTTGCTGGAAAAAACAAAATAAAAGGTCACTACACTGATAAGCTGGGGCAGTTTATATTGAAGATTTTCCTAATACAATGTAATGTTCCTACATGTAGACAAAAGGGTATTGTTCTCATAAACAAGAATACATATTTCCTAATTAAGATAGAAAATTTTCTTCATCTCAGGTAAGGAAAATTCTTTACATTTTCCTTATCTTCCTCTTTATATTTTCCTTTTTTCTTCATATTTCCTTTCTTAATTAAGATTTTTTTCCTCATCTCAGGTGAGGAAAATATTATGTATATTTTCCTCTTTGTATCTTCCTATTAAAATGCCTTAAATTTTCCCTATCTCATATCTTGTTTTCCAGGACAAACTTTTGTTTAGCAAGCGACTTTTTGACGCATTTGAAATTTCATATGTGTAACAGTGAATGAAGTGAGAGAAAACATGACATATACATTACAACAGATCAATTTATCTGACTTTACATTTTTGTGACCGAATCGACATGAACACTCAAGAAAAAACATTAGTCCTGATCACTCTTCATTAGCTGAAGAACTACAGTCATCTGCACTGATTTTGAATAACCGGACAAATCTGCACACCCCATCCGAAAAAGGTTGGGAATGAATGACATTTCTGTGTAAATGTTCAAAGTTACCCCACTGTAAAGTCACCCAAAATGGCAGTACCAGTGGATTCCAAGGATAAAAGCTTGTTAGGTATGACAAAACCTAATGAATAGGCGTAAGTTACAGATGTTAAATAATTCATTTTGACAGCAAATACACAAATGGATTGAATATTCCTGAGCCAGAGATAAGGATGGTTTTTGACATTAAGGAATGCGCTCACATGTAAAGTATTAGTTATATTAAAGAGTTTAATAATAAGATTGTGAACTAATATGCCATTTGAGTAGGACTTGTGATGAGTATAAATCAAGATGACATGGATGAGTCTAATCTAACATGAAGACACAATCAATGAGTATGGTCTATACTAACTTTCTCTAACAGTTCAAAAGCATATCGATAAGTTAAGCCATAAGACTGTGGTCGCAGAGGTTAAGACAGTGTTTCACTAGTCTATAAGCCATAAGGTTCTATGTCTAATCTTGTTCGCTGTATTTACATGCAACTAGATGCAAACAGCTAAAGACCATCATGCATGGTGACATGCAGTTTTATCTAACATGGCTAACAATTCAGTTCAGAGAAGAGAGAGAAACACATCAAGTCATCCTGTGAAAATTTAGCAGCAATGTGCCTCCTTCTAGGCAAATAAAGAAATGACGTATTTACTCAACTAGAGTACATGACTGAAATATTGTTCTTCATGTTCTCAATCATGAATGGTGAATGGGTTGACAGAAATCTTAACATTTATGTATATTTTCTCAGTGAAAAAAGTCAAAACGGAAATGAGTAGGGTAGATTTAGGGATTTTCAGGCTCTGGATTATGGGATACTGCCCTCACCATGGACTTGGTACTTAATCCTCTTTCGCTACTTTGTAAGTTATTCGGTTACAGACTGCCAGGTCAAGGTCATGACCTTGACCTCATTTGGCATGCATTTCCCAAGGTCATTGGGAATACCATGATGCATTATGTTTACCTGTCATCAAATAGGAAGGGTGAATCTGGCGGCGTAATATCGGCCGGAGGGGAAGGCGGAGGTTGTGCCGGGGCCTGCGGCGCTTTTCTCTTTTTGACTGTGCTATCGCTGTAAGGCATAAGCGCGTAGTTAGAGAGGACAGCAAAGCTAAGATAGCAGAACATGGGTTGTCATAAGACGTCGCAACCATGAGGTTTGGGATGGGTGGCATCAGACACGTTGCAGCAGTGGGGCTGTTTCTACATGTATGTCATTTTTTCAGTTTTTGCATCTTAAGTTGACTTCTCTGTTTTTTTACTGAAACCTAACAAAATTCCTACTGGTGCTAACAATATAATACAAGTTGTCTCCGATATTCGTAAATTTCAACCCCACACCGCGGTCTTCTTCAGGCATTTTCAAGTCAAAATCCCAGAGGTTCACTTCTGGGATTTTGCCCCTGCTGTGGGTTGAAAATTTGCAAATATCAGAAATGACTTGTATTATATTGTTTTGCATTGTGTGTCTTTTTTGTGCTTTATTTTGACTACTGGTAGTAAGCTACAGAATGTGGTATACAAGGAACTGGAATTAAGGTCAGAAATAAAGTATTTTTGTAAGGAATGCATTGCAGAGTCTGGTGCCACCCACTGTTAAAATATTGGATAGATTCTAACAGGTGAAACCACAAACCAAACTTGGATGAATGAATAAATTACAGATAAGGTGAAGACAACTTGAAACTTATGCAAACTGTGAGGAACCATCCAAAAAATGTTTTGCTTCCTAGATTCCAACTTGTACAAATTTCAGCATTTTTTCCAACACTTTTTGATAATGATTGGAATTAAGTGTTTTGAGGCTCGCAAAAGACTTTTTCAAAGCAAGTCTTCTTTTCTGCGATACTCTAAACACAGATCAGTCAGAAGTAGCAGTAGAATGCAATAAGGTAAGCCGAATTCACAGCGACAAGGAAGCAGAACAAATTCATTAGATAGCCCCAAATTCTGAACACCCAAGAGTCTAAACACGAATTGAGGAATCTAACAATTATTGAATTCATATTGAATGATTGAAAAAATTAGGACAGAAACTATTTGGTACTTGTTTTTTTACAACTAATATTTTTTGTACATTCTATCTTGATTCAGTCGATATGTAAAATGTACCAGCAGTAGGGCAATTTTCAGAGCCCACTGAGTACACAGACTATTTAAATCATGGGTTAGAGGAAGTCCAGTATATAGAGGTTCTTCACTGACATCACAACGATCATTATGTGACTGCAAAGAATCGGCCATGTTGGCCGTCAGATGGCCATCGACGATGTCAAAACTATCATGTCAGTGTTTTGACATCACGATCTGTGTGTTGATGCTGTGTTCATGCCATGACGTCGCTTGACATTTTGACGGCCAATATGGTGGCATCCCATCATTACGGAAATGTGACGTCACGTGAAGAACCTCTATATGTATTTTGATTCAGTCAGTAGATACCAAGTCAACACTACATTGAACAATTCGGATTTTCCTGTTTTATTTCAGTCAGTAACAGTAACTGGACAATTTTCCAATGTCACTGAATTAGGAAAGAATATTGAAACGGGGGATGAAGTCATTATATTCTACACAGACTACCCTGCTCAGTGCTGTTAGTGAAAAACCGTGCAAAGCACTGTCACCAAATATCATGCCGCGCAAAATGTCTTGGCATGCATTGCGATGGCGGCGGCATTACCTGTCATGTTTGACGAACGGTTCTATGTCATCGGAGTCGAGGTCTGGGTCGCTGTCACTGATTGGCTGGAATGGAGACACGTAGGAGGTGGAAATAAGCGACGGTACGGGAAGTGAAAACTCTGAGAACAAACCGTGCTGAGTTTTTGTGTGGATAGAACTGTTATGTTGAAATTATAACTTTATTTGTACATGTATTTGTATTTTTTGCATTTGATTTTTCTTTCAGGACTGAAGCCATAGCATTATTGGCCCTGGTAAATATGCATGAGGCCATCTCAAGCTACTCATGTTCCTCACTTGGACGAGGTCTTTGCAAAGGCACAAGGTACAAGGCACCATGGCTTAATGTCCCATGCAACGGACTGAAGAGCCAGAGATGATTAATCCAATATGACGGGGACTCGAACCTGGGACCTGCCGCTTGCTACGCGAATGTGACAACCACTACGATCAACCACTTGAATCAACAGCAGGGGCTGTCAGAGGGGTGCACTATGGAAATGTCGGTCCCTGTCCACTGTGGTTCTGGATCTACCCCAGTCCGACCCTTCTTCATGAAACTCAAACCCACAAATGCTCAGCACTGTTTGTCTAAGGACTGAAGCTTCCAGCACATATACAGCTCAACATGCCACCTGTAGGACAAACCACAAACCAGTCAAATTTTCGGATACCTCGAGTCTGAATCAGATGACCAATCAGAAAATAGCCATCGCTGGAATTTCTCAAATGGCAACAAAATCGGTGAATCCTGATCTCGGTCTGAGTCAGGTGGTGATGGCGGCGAGTATGGCCTCGGTGGTGGTGGAACATCGTAGACGTAGGTGGAATGGCTAGATCTCCACTACAAGAATATGAATTTACCACTATCAACGCCAGTGGTTATTTCATTAAAACCAACCCTATCAAATCCTGAAATCGTGTAGACGTCCCTTGCAGGTATTCAGTGGAAACCATACCTACAAGAGTCCTTTCGTCTTCCATTCAAGCTTTTTCAGACTTTCATTTTTGACAAAATTGACCTTGCCCACAAACGGGTTAAAGCTGATGGTTGTGTGAGCAATTCGTTTTTCAATGTGTATGTATGTATGTATGTATTTATTATACTGACAAGGAATTTACATAAATTACAAAACAACTAACGATACCAAATTCCCCAGCCCTTCAAACAAATGATGCCAAACAAAAAGTTTAAGCAAATTGCACAAATTTGGAGTTTTATTTCACCGTTCAACTATCACAATCATAATGGTGGCGCAACTTCCTAGAAGATGACCATCAAATGACTATCGCAGTCATAATATTGGCCCAACTTCCTAAAGATGACAATCCAATGACTATCACAATCATAACAGTGGTGGCCCAACATCCTAAACGACAATCCAATGACAATCACAATAGGGCCTACTAATGGTGGCCAACTTCCTAAAAGATGTCAATCCAATGACTACCACAACAGTGGCCCAACTTCCTAAAAGATAACAATCATACGGCTATCACACTCATAATGGTGGCCCAACTTCCTAAAAGATGACAATCATACAGCTATCACACTCATAATGGTGGCCCAACTTCCTAAATGATGACAATCATATGGCTATCACACTCATAATGGTGGCCCAACTTCCTAAAAGATGACAATCATACGACTATCACAATCATTTGTTGGCCCAACTTCCTCAAATATGACATGAGGACAGGTTCAATGACCATCATGAGCACCCAAAGTCACAGCTCAGATGTGCACCATTACATCACATACCTTTTTCGTTGGTGGGCGTCTCCCTGCTAATCCTCCGTCCCTTGCTAGCTGGGCCCGTGCTTTACTGGGAGAGTTATCGAGGAGTTCGTGGTCAGGGATCCCCTCAAACATGCTGACGGTGGACTTTCTTTGATTTGGCTCATCATCGCCTTCTGCAGAGAGGAGCGATCCGTTACCAAACAGATAAACTAAAGCGGCCCATACACGATCAATATTATTGCACAATATGGGGCCAAAAATAGGGACATGTGCTTCTGGCATGATGGGTGGAAGAAAGATTGGCAACAATATTGCCCATTTTGGTCCTCATATTGTGCAACAATATTGAACGTGTATGGGCAGCTTAAGACCTAGACTTTTGATAATCATCACTAACACCAATCTGGGCTTTGTCTTAACTCGGACAAGAAAAATTCTGTCTTGAACACAGCACCAGCTGATGAAATATGTTCCACATGAAGAGATCCAATCATAGCAAACTATGGAAATTTTGTCTAACTCATATCGCTTACATTCTATTTTCCATTATTTTGGGTTGTTTAAAAACAATTTTATTCCCATTTATGCGCTACATTGCCCTCCACAATTGGCGTTAAGGGGAACTGAGGGCATTTTAATGATGAGAAGTGCAGTTGTTGACTTCTCAATAAATGTTTCCTACATGTAAACCAACTAATTATAGCTACAACCGATAACCCTACCATAAGTTCCAAGCAAAGAATAATTAAGCGTGTTGGTACATTTATATATATTAAAATAAGCAAAGCTGATTCGAAAAAGCAAGAAGCTAGCAATATTTAAAGATATTACAGGAAAATCAGAAAAGAGTTGTCAGAAAATGATCTTAATTTGAGGAACAAGTTATTTGGAGGAAGAAGTTTAAACGTTTTGATGGCCAACAGATGGAGACACTACCAATTTATACATTGTGGAATAATGTATGGGAACAATAGGTAATTTACAGAACTCCACACCAACCCAATGAGATTCTTGGTTATAATAAATTTTGGTCAATCACGCCAGAGTAATCCGGCCAGTTTCAAGAGGTTCTTAGTCTTTGGCTGACGTGTAGAATCCGTGGCGTTCTGTTTATGCAGAGAGATAAATGCAATGAAGTCTACATCAAATGTACAGTGTGGTTATGGTTAACGACAATGGATTCTGCACTTCTTCCGGCTCTGTGTCCAAATGGTTGTCTTGTAGCTGAATTTTATGCCCAATCGCAGATCACCTGTTCTAGAGTTTGGGAAAAAAGACAGGAACAGTCATTGGACTGACGTGGACTTGTAGCTTCACAGTTCAGCCATGCAGGCCTACTTGTATGCAGAAATTGTACAGAAGAGGCGAATGGGTTGCCTGTTTTTGCACCGATGTACATGTAGGACAGGAACTGCAGGAATCTGCTTTGTGCCATAGACTTGAGCTTTACTGAGAAGCCCCTGAGATTGTCCACACTGATTGAAGTCTAGGAAAGGGTGTGTAAACTGCAACATCTCATATTGTCCACAAGGTTGTTATGGGTCCATTCCCTCCATCACCGTCAGCGACTAGAGGGAGAACCGGGGCGGGTGCACATACATGTAGATCCACTGGATCTTACCGAGTTCATCATCAAACAAATCATCACTTCAAGTCGTCTATACATGTAACACAAATAAATCCACTCAACACTGAACGCAAACGGAACAATTCTTTCTACATTCGAACACTAGGTGGCGTGCTTTCATACCTGGGCTAATATCAGATTCCGATGATGCTTCAGAGAAACTGTCAGTCACTAGTTGAGGTACAACTGGAAGAAACATGCGCTGTTAGTCGGTGAAAAACATGCCGGGAAAGGGACATAGACCCCAACCGCTAGAGAATGTTGAAACAATGGGTCAGAAGCCGTGAATTTCGTTACAGTGGTTTGTTTCTCTTGTGCTGGGGTGGTGCTAAAAGTGGATTTACACTGAAGGTGCATATCTGCTTTTTGCCTCAGTACGGTACCGGTAATAACTACAAACCAAGGACATCAATTTTTTTCCTTGAGTGGGGCACATACAGATATGTGTCTAGTTGTATTTATTTTCTGAGTTAAGTTACATCGAAATGCTGTGGCCAGACTTGCGCAGTGTCACCAATGCATGTCGAAGTATTCAACAGAAATACATGTAAAGTGTCACCAATTCAATTCGAATTTGTGGACCACATACATGTAGTATATACTGCTTTTGGGATTTGAATTCCAGTTCCAGTCATCACAATGAAAATGTAACGGAAAATGCAATGGGAATGAATTTTTGCATCATCTATTTTAGCACTTGAATTTTGAAATGCAGTTTATTCGTTGAGGCAAAAACCAGCAGTGTTCCAGTGTCAATCCGTCATAAGGCAGGTGATAGCATATATGCCTAATTTGTGATCTAAATCTGGGATGATACGAGTAACGGGATGAAAATTGTGACATTTGCTTGCGCTACACGTCTTCCTCAACCTACCTAGGTCAAGAACATCTGAGGATATGTCAGTTAATGGAATTTTTTCTAGAAAGTAAAGTTCAGAGTTATGTAGACACGAAGGATTCAAATATCAACAAGTAGCCCCCATCCAAGAAGAGTTAACATTGTATTCATCATCATATTGGGTCATCATAGCCTATTAAACAGTCATCATGAACTAAAACAGGGTCTTAGCCAAATGGAAACATTGTCCTTGTCAGGTTTCTGGCCGCAAAAAGTAGTTCCTTCAAATAACAAGTTAATATCCCCAATGAAGACTGTCTAAGAATGGAGGCAAAAATCTTCGTTGTTCACTTCACATTTTCACTCCCTCTCACGCTTGCCCACCCTCCCCAACTCAACACTGACACAACAAAATCAACTACAGAATTCACATCATTGAATCAGGGTGCATAAGAAGATTTTGTTGACAGTATGAAGATGGTGCAACTTCCCTACATTTTTACCATCAACCATGATCATTAGAATTCAGAAATTCAAATTCATTGACAGAAACGACCTCAACTTATTTTCACCCCAGCACAATACATGTACCAGTATCTTTTGTTCTTCAGTCATATCTGTTGATCATATGCTTCAAATCAATGGATGAATCGCAAGAGACAAGTAAAATACAACATGCACTAACTTTTAGTAGAGGCGATCCATATTCACAACAACAGGTACCAGCCATCTCACATATCTAGCATATCGTAACAGAAATTTGATGTTAGTTTCAGTCTCAGATTTTTATGAATAAATTGGTATGTAATACTAGAATGTGGATGGAGTGAGTGCCCTCTCATCAGCAAAATGACTCTGATTTCAAGTAATATCAAGAAGTCAGGTACTCTACAAATCTAGTCAGTGCATGCTGTATAGAACCCACTAAAAGCCATTGTGAACTACATTCATTACTAAAACAGGAGACACATGTTTTTTTTCATTCAGGTGTCTATATAGCACTATATCAGAACTATTCGATTGCTAATACTAATTTGAATATGCAAATCAAGTCAAAGTGTATCAGACTACGAAATTAACAAATAATTTTCATTTTTTCAATAAAGTTATTTTCAACAGTCAACAATGGCTTATTAAATAGAAATATGTGAAAAAATAAACGAAAATCTAAAAATAAGCAAATAAAAAAGGATGATTTTTCAAAACCGCTGCCCTTTAGTTAGGGGTTAGTGTGCAGCTGAGCACCCCACTCAAAAACATTAATCAGCAAGAGGTCACCTCAAATGAAGTGGAATTTTAGTGCATCTATGTACATAAAACCATTACAGTTTTTAGTATGTTTGCATGATATGCATTTTTCACATCCTCAAATTTGAAAGAGAGGGAAGAAAAATGGGCAAAAAAGCATCAGGCAAAAAATCAACAGCAAAAATGTTCCCAATCCAATTCACTTCACCCAGAGTTTGCAAAAAAATGACCAGGAATGTGTTACCTTGGCTGAAATCTTTCAAACTGCTTTTTAAGATGGCATCAAAAACTTACCAGGCATTGTAAATTTTGGTAACGGTGCATCAACACCAATCACATGGTCTGTAATTTCACCAACAGGCATCCCAGCTGCCTGTTTTGCCGATGCAAGGTCCTTTTCAAGAGCAAATATCTGAAATAAAAGTTAGAAACGACATGTTTTTCATACCTTTTCTTTATCACTATATTGAAAACCTTATATCTGTATCAAAGATTTCTTTTTCATTATCTTGAAAGCCCTTATACTCAAATCTTGTTTTCTTTCATTGTCTTGAAGGCCTTATACGCGAGTCAAAGTTTTCTTTTTCAAGATACCAAATCTTTTTCATTATCTTGAAAGCCTTGTATGTACACAAATCTTGTTTTCTTTTTCATTATCTTGAAAGCCTTATACCAAATATTGTTTTCTTTTTCATTATCTTGAAAGCCTTCTGGACAAATCTTGTTTTCTTTTTCATTATCTTGAAAGCCTTCTAGACAAATCTTGTTTTCTTTTTCATTATCTTGAAAGCCTTCTAGACAAATCTTGTTTTCTTTTTCATAATCTTGAAAGCCTTACACCAAATCTTGTTTTCTTTTTCATTTTCATAAAAGCCATATGCCTGAATCTTGTTTTTTATCATTATCTTGAAAGCTTTATACACAATGTTGTTTTCTGGTTGTGAAAACAAGAAACTTACTCGGTCTTTTAAGGTCTTTACTAATTCATTATAATGTTGGTCCCGCTCTGACTGTTGCTGTAAGAATGCCTCCCTTTCCTGCACGTAGTCCTTTTCCCGTGCTTGGTATTCTTTTATAAGTTTTTTTGCCTTGTGATATTTCTTTTCAAGGTTCCCATACTCGCTCTGCATTTTTCGCTCCAATGCAATGTACTGTCCTTGAGAGCCTTCAAGTAAATCCTGAAAAAAAACACGGAAGACAATGAAATTGCAAAGATTAGCTGCAAAGAAAAGGTGCCTGATGTGAATAAATTTGCATGATCTTCCAATTTGAACGATTTCTCACCTGATATTGGGCAATTTGTTTCTGAGCATTCTGTGCGTTGAGCTCGTTGTCACGGAGACGTTTCGACATGTCATCACATTTACGCTCCACTTGTTTTTTCTGTGATTCTACATTCTCTAGTAGAATCATTCTCGCTTTCAATTTGGCAACTTCAGCCTCTGCGACAGCATTTTTGTACTGAGACTAGAATGGACAGAAAGGAGACAATCATCGTATCGTCAAGTCTTAAACTGTCAAGTAGGAATAAGATGCAAATCAGAAGATGGTCTACATGTACATCTGATCCGACCATGTTAGATTTCCACCACATGAAGAATAGTCTCGGGCCTCCAATGTGCAATGAAAGGAACAGTCTCATCCTTACCTCTTTTAATTTTATGAATAAAACCTTTGAGTCCATAGTATCATTCTTTACCTCTTTTAATTTAATGAATGAAACCTGTGGGTCCATAGTCTCATTCCTTACCTCTTTTAATTTTATGAATAAAACCTGTGGGTCCATATCTGGGGTGACGGACTCGCTACTGCTCTCCTCTAGTTCGAATGTTTCTATATGTGCAGACTCCTCGGGGGACAAATCCTCTGGAGGGGGTTCTGAGGGTATCGAGGGGGACTCGTCGATCTGATAAGAAAATAGTGCCCGAATTCATCGATTTAGATAGTACATGAAATTGACAGAGGATGGCCTATCTTTTATCCTCAGCTATTGTCCATTCTGATTGGCCCAATACCAACTGTTCACACATATCACTGACTGCCTCAGAGAGCTGCCAGTCTCTCCAGCAGTTGACCCGCAAAGGTGTGAACAGCACCACAACATGTTCACCGCGATATCTGGTGGTACTAATCGCTAAGCCATCGCTAAGCTTGGTCAGTCACATGCTCTTAGCAGTCGCTAAAAAAACTAATCGCGATCTGCGATTCCAGGCCAGTGTTTACAACATGGCGATTGGTTCAGAAACTTTTCTGGGGCGATCAAGGAAGGGCATTCAGTGCATCACTTGATCCCTTCCACCATTTGAGAGGACGAAGTGGTATTTCTTCGGAAGTGGAGCCCATGGCCCCTTGGTCATGAGTCTGATTCCAACTGCAGCATCGCTCCGCAATTTATGGGGAGGGTTTTTAGTCACAGCCACAAAATCACTTTCGTACCTGTTCCTTCTCCATCTCCCTCCGCGCCTCCTGATCTTGCGCCGCAAACTGCTTCTTCTGAAACTCCTCCTCTTCCTTCTGAAGCTCTTGCTGGAGTACCTTCTGGCGGTCCTGCTCACGCCGCCGGCTCTCCACACGCACACGGTCCTGATCTAGCGATTGTTGTATTAACCGTGCCACCTCACTTTTGTCCGGGTTCTTCTCCCGGCCAATCTGGAAGCTGTAATTATTTCTCTTTTTATTCTCTTGAATTTTCTCTAGAATTTTTCTCAACTTTTAAATTTCATTTTTTCATTATTTTTCTTTTTTGTCTGTTTTATTCTTATTGTTTTTGCAATGTTATTATTGAAATGTACCACATGACACTTTGACTTGATTTAACAAAAAGTTGGTTCACGTTCTTGATGCATCTGGTTGCAATTTATCGCAAAAACACACAGGCAAACATTCACCTATCAGAAAACTTTATGTAGAATAAGAGCATACACAAATAATTTGGTTTGTTTAGAAGGAACTCTCATTTGAACCTTGGGTTTGCTGCCTCCTGTAACATGACTGGGTGCTATTTCAAGGTATGTTCATCTGAGAGAGGATCTGATAAGACACCTACGGCTTGACTGAGATCAAAGCATGCCCGCTGGGCATCGGTAAATCTTGGCACAACTGACCGGAACACCGGTAGAGTGAAGTGGATTGGTCTATAATGTGAATGTTTAACCCTCCCATAGAAAACTGGCATTTACTTGGTGTGTTCTGTTCAGTGTTAACTTAACCACTGCACCACAGAAAACTGTGTCATTGTTATCGTGACGTAGTGCATTTAATTCAAATGCCAGTGCATTACATATGCAATGCAACAGTTGCATCATGAATGTTGGTCTATTGGAGTGAATAGAGTAGAACAATCAGACAGGGATCACTATTACAACTAAACTTTTAAAAACGTTTGAACCAAGACTTACTGAACTGTTCCACTGGTGTTGCGTAACACAGAAGCAGCATACGCCTGTGTGACCCCAACGAGGCTTTTCCCATCCACCTCAATGATCTGGTCGTTGACTTGAATCCTGGAAAGAAAGAAGGGCAAAACTTCAACTAGGAAGAATAGGAGCAGTCAGTAGCATTTATTGCCAAAAGATGGCAGCGAAGTTCTCGCGGACCAATACAAAAGAAATGTCTCCTGTTTAGTGCTCAATTATATGAACTAGGCATTGAAATGGGCCGTAGTGATACATGTACTAATTGGCCAACTGACTGACAGCTTCTATAGAGGAATCCCACTGACGTCATCAAGTCATGTGACTGGCCATCAAAATGACGCAAACTGGCGTCAATAGGGTGCTACACGTGGATTGACGTTCAATATATGCCTGCAAAAGAATTCTGCGTCTTTCTGAAAATTGCAAAAAGTGATACTACCTTTTCGGCATCTTTCTTTCTTCAAACAGGCGATGTACAAAAGTGACAACACAACTCATGAACCTTATCTATGGCTAGACAGCACAACTATCGAACTGCAAACTCCATGGCACATGCTTTAAAGATTATCGCTATCAGACTGAAAAGTCCAAACGTTCCTATATTGATTTTAATAACTGTCCGGACTTTATATCGTGAGATAGTGCCGTGGGCGACTGTTATTATTGCTCTAATTGTTATAACAGAATTTTGGAATTCATTGTAATTTGAGGAATGAATATGGACACTATGACAGTGCGAAGTGCTTCGGGCAGGATAAGTTGGGACTCTTTAGGTCGAGGTGAAATAGTCTTAGTTTATGTTAGACTTCAGTGTAAGCTAACATTTGAGTTTAACTCTATCAGTACGACTACAAGCCTGAAAGTAGTGCCCTGAGTACTTAATAAGTCTTAGATATCATTGCGACACAGCAGGATTTGCAACAATTTGACAAGTGAAGATGGCCATGACAGAAAATAATGTACTTCTTCAGTGGGACACAATCCGTATTTCAGTGGGATTTAATCCGTATTCTGTACTGACAGGATAATGTACTAGAGAAAATGATGTACTTCTTCAGTGGGTCCATCTGTATTCTGTACTGATAGGATAATGTACTAGAGGAAATGATGTACTTCAGTGGGATTCAATCCGGAAATGAACTATGATGTACTTCTTCAGTGGGATCCCACTGTATTCTCTACTGACAAGATAATGTACTATAGAAAATACACGTAATGTTCTTCAGTGGGATTCAATCCGTATTCTACACTGAGAGGACAATGTACTATTGAAATAAGGTCCTTCTTCTTCAGTGGGATTCAATCCATATTCTACACTGACAGGATAATACACTTTGGAAAATGATGTACTTCTTTAGTGGGATTCAATCCGTATACTGACAAGATAATGTACTGTACGAAATGATACACTTATTCGAAAAGATGCCATCCGTATTCTACACTGACAGTGGATAACCTCTGGTCATACCTATAATCCCAACTGCACGACATTAGTGGCCCCTAACTCAGGCAAATGACCCAAGTCATCCAAGCCAATTTTAGTGCAGACCAGACATACGCAGATGTGTGTAAAGAGGATTACCAGAGACTTTGTCAATAAGGAAAATTATTATCAAAATAAACTACTAGCTCAGATCGACAGCAGCTAATTTAGATAAGATTCTATCTGCTCCGAAGAAAAAATTATTCCGGATATGATACCTAATAGAAAACTTTTCTGCAGACGAGACATGCCACCTACGAAAGTATAGATTTACAGTAGGAATCTCTGCAGATGCCATTTAAATATTGGTAAATTCAACTGCAATTCTTAAAGGTAAATCTCACCCGATGATGTCCAAGTAGAATCCAAACAGAAGATAAAATCCAATGTACGCCAATCTAACCTGCCTTTCCAACAAATAAAAGTTTGAAGTGCAACAGTAGTTCTGAGATTCCCGCGTACACACCACAGTTCCAGCAGGTATAAGACTGGCTTCCTAAATGCAGCAAGAAGCCATGTGTTCCAACCCGGGAATTTCATCAGATATTTAGCAGTTCAGACTCAGTGCTCACCTTCTTTACCTAGGACAGTGTTTCCCACTGGTTTAGGTATTTATACATGAAGTCAGCTTGAAAGATGAATCTACATCGCCTCTGTTGGTAGATTCTTATCTTGATTTGCTAACTCCTGAGATCAGAGGGGAATTGGTTTTACTGGATTCTCAGTGTGGGATATTCAGTTTACCTTCCAACACGTTCTGTTCAACAGCACTCATCAAAATGGTGCTGGAGTGGGCCATTTTCAACTTTAACTTTAACTTTTAACTTCAACTTAGGTTTCAACTTTTTCAATTTTCAACTTTAACTTCAACTTCGCTGGCAAGCAGTATGCTAATTTCAACTTTAAAGTTAAAGTTTGGGTTCATACACTGATATCAACTTTGGCAGAGGTGTCATCCACTACATGAACGCCAGTCTCTACTGAAACCTTCCAGCAGAACTCAGATGAGCTGCTCATTCATCTGAGCACTTCAGATCAGTATGCATTTTACCTGAGTGGAGTGAGACAAGGTAGGCAAAGAGACCTGCCCAGCGTCTAATGCCAGCAGTGGGATTCGAACCAGCAACCTCATGACTGCTTAGCCAGAGATCCAAGCCCTAGACCATGGAGGCTTAGCTTGGCATAGCTCTAGTTGGAGAGTTCTTGATACCAACGGCTTCAACTAAGACCTCCTTTCGGGGAATCAAGAAACATTGCGCTCCGAGCAAAACATAACCCTGCTACCCTAATGGGTGATAATCCGAAGTGAGGATATGATCGAGACAGGATGAGAGGGACAGATCTTCTTCCCAGTCTACTGCAGTCCTATGTATGACCAAATGGGTGTTCAGTAACCTATTCAAGATATCACGCCACCATTTGCCAGCCATTTCAGGGTGTAATCAACTGAAGCTCTCACCACACTTCATCACATTCATTGCTCTACAAGTCATTTTCTAGGTCTCCACAAAAATGGCCAAGGTGTGGTGGCTGGCAATGATAACTCACTATTGTCAACATGGAAACTGTGGCGACACCGAGCGGCCAAAAATCAAACTGGGGTCTGATTTCTCACCATGAAAATTGCTCATTCATCGTAGTTGTACCCAGTTGCAGTGAAGCCTACTGTGGACCGGCAACCACCACAGAAGTTGCCTACCACGAAAACTGCCTTCATGAGCAACGAAAGTGGTGATTTGTGCTTCTGATTTTCTCTTCTAGCTCAATAGAACAGACCTGTACCGGTAATGCTGAACGGGCAGATGAGATGCTGAGAACAAGATCATACAATTTGCACCAAGCTAACGAGATTTAAACTCAACTTTCAGGTACACAACATGTGTATTTCAAGGAAGAGTACGGTGAAATAAACAAGGGTGTAGCCTATGACCAGGTTGCCTAGCAACCAGTAACTAATGACAACAGTTGCAGGTATAAACAGAGACAGTCTGTTAATAAGAGTGATTTCATGTCTGCAAGTCTGACTCACTAATCTTGTGTTACTTGGAGTAGACAGCCATGCATGATTGATAGTGGTTCGTGTTAATTGCATAGCGCCCGTCTGTAACAGAATTCTAGTTTCATTGATGGTCTGTGATGTATATAGATGGCAGCACTGCATCAGCAGATGACAATATACCAGTGGGACCCTTTGAGATAATCTGACCCGCTCCAGCAAAAGCAGGCGCTTGTCACAGGTGATCATCATTGGTTATCAGTTTACTCAACTACCACTGTTCACTGCTATTGTCAAACCGCAGAGACATCATTTCTGCTTTTGTGTTGTAAGTTCATTATTAACCCTTTCCTCGGTTGTGACATGGACCTAATTAGCTATTATTGCATAAACATTCAGCAGCTAGAATGCTTTTACCCTGCATTGATGGTATGTATCTATGTACCCATACAAATGAGCAAAGTCGGATTGGAATGCAAATATGGCCACCAGTCGTCCATCTTGAAAAATGTACTTTGATTCATTTTTCATGAACAACACCACAAAGCTGTGTTCTAATCTGATATGATGTTTCCCTGGAACATTTCAACTTTCCACTTGTTATTCGTTCTGATACATTCACCCAGGTGAGCACATGGTCCATGGACCATTTCATTTGCTAGATCAGGTCTATATGAAGAGCATATTGTGAGCCAACCTTGAATAAGACCTACAACCTCAGAGAAGGTTTCCACTGCCCTAATCTGGCAGTCCACATGACACAATCTAATCTGTGTCCCATCTTGGATTACCTTCGACAAACTAGTACGTGGCACTAGAAGACGCTCTTCTTTTGTATATTTGATAGCTAGCATCATTAGGATCTTCGGTAGATTCTGGATGGGGTTCCCATCAGAAAAACAAAACCTCTGTGAAGCACTGGATCCTAATCACGACATAAGACCCACAGAGATCTAATTCCATACCATGATTAAGATGAAAAGTACGAAAATAGAAATGTAATGTCATCCGCAAGGGATTGACGTCATCATACAATAGGATTTGCAAAGCTAAACCCACTAGTGTCATAATATATAAAGAGTTATCATAACACGTTCTTCCTTATGTTGAATGTTCAATTGCTTCTTTTCAGGGCATGCATCAGTAGCTAGTCTAATGAAATTGCATGAGAATCACTATACACGCGATGGAGTGGATGATCTTGAGTGAGGCTGGAAAAGTGTCTCTCTAGAGTATTTCACCAGCAGTCAGCTGTCATTATTACAGTACTCTGCACTACTGACGTAGGCCTACTTCCCACGCCACGTACCACATGCAACGTCATCCTCGTTTCTTCTGCGGATATTGTGCACGCAGTGAAGACGCAACGTCATTCGCCTGTCGTGTGCAGAGGTCACAATGGAAGAGACCTGCAACATACTCTATCATGTGCAATGAATTGGAGCATAACCTCCACATGTCATACCCGTACCATGGGCAATGAACTGGAGTGTACCTTCCACGTGACATATGCGGAAGGTACGCAGATAAAGATAGGTCAATTGTGCTCTCTGCTGTAGATGCTAGGTAACCTCTTCGCACCTACTCCCTCTCCCATGGCATTCAAGAAATACCAAGGCTGAAGAGCCCCTATTTTTTATTCCCTGTTGGCAATCCTGTAGAAAAACCGATCTCAAATGACAACTGATGAGGTGTGCTCACTTCTGCAGTGAAAACACGCAACGAGACGGTACGATTTAATGGTCTTGAATTGCCTGGCTCAAGAGAAAGAAATCAAACTGATCTGAGACGCAAATGACAGCACGGCCATTACTGGGACCTGTTGGAGGAAAGAAACCCCTAATCTTCTATCATTAGGCCGTAAAATCTAAAGAAATCCTTCAGTAATGAAAGCGTTAAATAGCTCAGAAATGAGTGCCGGATATCACGGCAACAAGAATATCAAACCTCCTCAAAAAGCCATCAGTGTACACGGAGCCTAATTAGGCCGGACGCAGGAACCGGAAAAACAGCAGGGAGACCATGCATCAAGGGATATAGCCGCTTCCTTGCGACGAACAGGCCCAACAGCTTCTGGTCTCCATGGTATCTCCATGGTGTTTATACTTATATTCAAAGACCCGAGTGATTGTTCCATCACCACGACGACACCTTCATTGCAGCCTTGAAATATTCTCCCAAGAGCACCAAATCCCGATGCACAAATTTCTTTCCAGTTTTATCTTTTGTTGATTCTAATCAACTCCAGCAGTGGGAATTTGTGTTACAACTAGTAACATAGTGCTAAAGAGGCAGGCAATGAAGAATTATTCGACTCCAGTGAAATCCAGGCAATACTAAGAGGTTTTTAACCTTTGTGACAATAAGTCAAATCCTACTTTAGCTTGAGGCACTGAGTGACCGCTGGGCAAATCATGTTGAATCTGAGAAAAATTTATTTACCTTCCATCCCTCTGAGCTGCTCCTCCCTCGGTTAACGTCTTGACAAATATGCCAAGTTTTTCAAGGCCTGCGTCTGCTCCAACACCCATACCGATAATGCTGAGACCTAGACCTTCAGGACCTGAAAAATACAACAGCACGTTAAGTTCCCTTAAGCCAGATTCATACTTCAGAAGCCAGCGTCTGTGTCATACGCAGGCCTTTATATTCCCCCAAATTAACGACGTTCAACGTCGGAGCCCAAATTAAGGGCACCCAAATTTGAGTCTTGTTTTACATTAAATGGGAATTTCAGATGCCTGGAAATGGTGTCTTTTATCCTCTATTTTCCAAATATTTTCGAACAAGGGAGGGAACCCCCACCTCGCGCTCCCCCTGATCGCGCCTTCAGCGCTCTGATGGGGCCTTTGGCCCAATACCACCATAAACAGAAATAGCCCAAATTAGGGAATATAAAGGCCTGATACGCACGATCACACTTGCACGATGTGGCATCTGATGCCGAAGCTCGAAGAAGAATTTTGTTGGCACCAATCATGGAGCTCTGGAAGGTCTTGGAATAATTCAGCCACAACAAAAGGCTGGCTTGTCGCAGTGGTGTGAGTCAATAGGACGATGTCGCCATCTAATTTGATCGTGCTTTGGTCACAGACGTTTGGTGTCCGAAGTAGACATCAAGCCTTAGTTGGGGAAGTCCAGGTGATTGTGAACACCAGGTGTCCCTTGCCTTATTTCAAGAACGAATGTATGAGACTCTTACCTTTAAGTAAATCGACCGGGAAAACATCCATACGCTCGACACGTTTCTCAAGTTCATACTCCGCCGATGCGGCCACCGGATCCACATCCTCATTTCGGCGGTCATACTCAGTGACAGAGAAAGTACTAAATACCTAGAGACAAAGTAAAGTTTAAGTCAAGTCATCGGTACATCAGCAGCTTCAGTGTCTCACAAACAAACCAAAGTACACAATTATAAAGAAGTCAAGACGTGTCAGCATTCGAACATGCCTGTGAAGAGATCAACTACGCCTCGAACAGACGGCACACAGCCAAAGACGTACTCTCGATAGCCGAACATGTGCGCACAGCGCGTGGCAACCCCCCGAACGCCCAGCACGGCAAGTGGATTTAGCCGTGGTGAAGCACAAGCATGGGCTGCTGTTTTCTTGTGGGAGTTGGATCTCTGGGCAACTCAGCAGTTCTTTAGTGGTGGTCTCTGCGTAAGCCGTACGGAAACAAACAACGGTGAATTGCCACTGAAAGCAAACTCGCACAAAAACACTCTTCAGAGCATCTTTAGAGAAAGTAACAATATGAATGGATAAAAGATGACATTTCCAAGTGGTCATCAGCGACAAAGCTACAAGGTGACCTTTAGTTATGTCCTTTCATCATTACATTATTAACACATCTCTGATACCTTTACTCTGAGCCCCTTTACCGAAGAGGGGACGACCCTGTCAGCAAGGGTTATCTGTGGTTCATGGATGGAACCACAGTATAAGTGAGATAGACTTGGTACCCACCCTTGCGAAATATTTAATGGGATGTCATAGTNGCAATTTTACAGGGGGCAGTTGTCGGGGGGCAATTGGCCGGGGGAGGGGGGGAAATGATCCTGATACCCTCAAAACTGTATATGAAGAATTTGTATACGTTTGACACTCGGCTCATGATTCATGTTTTAGAACACAGTTTTTCGTTTGGTCTCCATGTAGACACACATTAATTGGCATGGGCAGTTGCTTCACGGCGATTGATCAAATCCGTCAGTTCTTTAGACTGGTTCCCAGTCCCAACATAGCTCAAGGATAAGGGACTGGTATTGCCTGATGTAACGATGTAGTTGATTGGCTAGCTCTTTTTGAATTTGAATTTGTAACGTCGCAGTTGATAGCTATTTTGGGATGTGAGGTAAGTAAGCTATTTCTCAGTACTGAGGGGAATCCTCTGTGACGTCATAAATGGCAGCTTTCTGCCAAGTATGGCCGCCCAATACCGGTCCCTTTCTCCGTCTGAGCTATGAAGAGACCGGGTACCAGTCATTCAGTTCTTCACACCTCTGAACCCAAACATCCAATGAGAACAAATCACCCTTCATTACTGACGACGACCCTAATTCAAAATGAATACAGACATATTCTGAGCATAACCAAATCTTCTTCGTTACTGCCGCTGCCCCATTTGATTTAGAATGATTGATTTTTTTTAACTTCTACTTAAATTCAACATGTTTATAACTGGTGCAGATTTTAAGATCTTTCTTCTATACACATCAACGCATTAATGAATTCGCCTCATTAGCATAGATAAATGCATCACATAAGATTTAAGCACCCCGTAATTTATTCTTTATGTGTCTCCAGAGCACTGGATGCTGATAAGTGACAGAAGTTGAAAATTTATTTATATGCGGAAGCTGACAGCAGTATTAATGGTGATAGACAAGGTTTAACCTAATATGGTAGGGCGGTTCAGCAGGCAACTGAACAATGAAGGGCTTCCAGGAAATTTCCGTGAACCAGGAAACTAAGGTCAGGTGTAGGTCAAGACTGCACGAGGGCCATCATTTTAGTCACAGTGTGACTGTGGACCTCCTGCGCACCGAACGCAATCTTTTCCGAGCTTTCCAACAAAACAGCCTTCTTAGCATACTTGAAGCACCTGAAGTCGAACTCTGTTCTTGCTGCAGCCAATGTGATCCGTAGCGTGATGAAACGTCACTGTGTAACTGATTTACCAATGATACACTTGTTGTTTTGATCAGCAGAGAATGTGTTGCGCTTGTTTCACCCTAAGTGACATAACAGCTTGTGAACAGCTAATCGGTGTATTTGTGTTCAGGCCACCGTCCTGTGCAGGCTTACTAGTCTATTTTTGCTAAAAACTTCATTACACTTACATGTAGCACAATTTACACAAGTGTGGCTCTCAGTTAAACAAGCATAACACATTCTCTGCTGATCACTCCAGGAGAGACCCAAAACTACATTTTTTGGTTTTAGTGAAATCGCGGACTGAGGATACCTACCCTGATTGGACTTGAGCTAAATTTTACTTTTGATGGCTTCTTGGCTGATGGTAGATATTCGTGATCATCAACAGGCACCCCATCAGTGTCGTACCAGAAATTTCCATCTTCTAAAATATGGACGCCATCCTCAACTGCAAAGAACATAAAAATATGAAGTTTTTCATAGTTACCTGTCATCATAACACTATATTAACATGTAAACAGTCCTTTTTCATAGTTACATGTAGTCATAACACTTGTGACATGTACATTAAACAGTTCTTTTTTCATAGTTACTTGTAATCATAACACAATGCCGATGGGACATGTACACAATTCTTTTTTCATAGTTACATGAAATCATAACACGAAGGGACATGTAAACAGTACTTTTTTCATAGTTACAAGTAATCATAACATGAAGGGACATGTAAACAGTTCTTTTTTCATAGTTACATGTAATCATAACATGAATGGACATGTAAACAGTACTTTTTTCATAGTTACATGGAATCAAAACACAACAGGACATGTAACACTTTTTTCAACTTACATGTGATCCTAAGACTACGGGACATGTAAACAGTTCTTTTTTCATAGTTACATGTAATCATAACACTACGGGACATATAAGGAGTTCTTTTTTTCATAGTTACATGTAATCATAACATTATGGGACATGTAAACAGTTCTTTTTTCATAGTGGCCAAGACTCCACTCTTGACTCAATTTCCCACTCTGTTGCTACTACATGTAAGACTTCAGCGACTCAAACAAATTTGGATCCGATGTCACCAGGGTAGATTCACCAATTACAGTGCAAATCAAACTGGACTAACTTCACCACAGAACCGCAGAAGCCTCGTTTATCTAACTATCGTACCAGTGATAAAATTATGGCACTGCCCACGGTGCAACTCACTGCACCTAATATTCCCAGCAAATACACTTATGAAATTACCATGGCAGACTGAGGAGTAAGTTACTGCTTTGTCAACACAACCTCACACGATTTGGGTAAAGATAACGAAGTTATTGTTGACAACAACGTGGGCATATCGATAGATGACTTGATCAGACAGAAAAAAATTGACATAAACCCTAAATATGGCAATGGTAGGATTTTCTGATGGATGAAGTTGAATTCTTCATTGGATAAAGTGTTATGGAATTAGGAAGTCAGCATTGAAAGGAAAAGGATCGAACAGTGGTGTAGTAGCCAAGGTCAGAAGGTCATGGATTTAGATTTCTGCACTACCAGAACCAAGGTTCTGCCGCTGCTGGTCGGTGCCGGACGGCCCCGTCCAGGACGCAGAAATGCCGACCGGCTCTCGGCCTAAAAAGAGTATTTTCCGACCATCAGAACTAACGAAGTGTGCCACGAGAGATGCCCACCACGCTCACTTCCGAATTTCCTTTCTGTTGCCATTCACCAAGTGTGCTTCCCGGCAGGGCTTCCTGACACAGTTCTGACCAACGACAACAACAACGACTTTGCAATAGAGTAGACCGGGGTCATTTTGACACCAAATGAGCAGTATTTTGACTCCCAGGTGCCAGGAAATCGCCTTTCAGCAAGTGTAGATTTCAAATTTTTCTGGGGAGGCCCACCCCGTTCCGACTGGCACTCATTCAGTCCTGGGCAGAACCCTGCAGAACAGATTCAGATGATGAGGTCTGAGTACCCTGTTCTTATCCACAAGGGGGCAGCACTTACCTTCCATTTCGTGCGTATCCAGATGAAATCCCTGATCTGGTTCTTCATGGCCGTCGCCATCTTCTCGTACACTCAATAATTCGATGTTTTTGGAATCTTGGCCGGACACTGGTTCTGCTTCTTGTTCATTCTCAGACGGCTCATCACTGGAAAAAACAAAATTTCTAAACATGAGCTTGCATCCGGGAAAACATAGAAAATGTCAACGTTAGGAATATGATGCCCCCAACGCTGTGTGGAATCCTTGTAGTGCACTTGACACAGCAGGCAATGATGCACAAGATAACGTTACAGGGTGCCCAAAGGAGTGATCTCTTGCTCTGAAAATTAAGAAGAAAGTACGCCGTCGTTGTCAACTACCTGAAGAATCAAACAGAACAATGAACAGGAAATTGACATCAAACTGGGGGGTTGGGATGATCCACAGCTATTGGGTATACCTTGAGAAGCATTGATAGCCTAGCGGTTATCAAGTTTGTTTCGCAAGCAGCAGGTCCCAGGTTCAAATCCTGGGTCATATGGGTTTCATTTTCCCTGGCTCTTCAGTCTCTCGCATCGGACAGTAAGCCATGGTGCCTTGTACCTTTGCAAGGGTAAGAAAAAGTCTCCATCCAAGTGAGGAATCTGAGTAGCTTGAAAGGCTTCTTCTATACTGATCAGGGCCAATAATGCTTTGGCTTCGGCCCTGATGGAAAAATATAAATGTAATACAATACATGCCTCAGGATCAAGCATCTACAAAGTGAACGCCCGTCTCGAGCTCATTTGGCCGCTTCGATGACGAGAACTCAGATCCTCCCCAAATAAAGCGTCTACAAAGTGAATGCCCGTCTCGAGCTCATTTGGCCGCTTCAATTATGAGAACTCAGATCCTCCCCAAATAAAGCGTCTACAAAGTGAATGCCCATCTCCAGCTCATAGTGGCCGCTTCGATTACGAGAACTCAGATCCTCCCCAAATAAAGGGTTTCAAAATATCCTCGCATTACCTCGCCATTAGAAAACACGCTGAATTGATTCCACAGGGTTGTCATGGTTGATGACAAAAATTCTTATCACTTATTAATTTTTGGTGATGATCACTGGCCAACAACAGACACAATAATCCTTCGAACTAGAGCCATCATGTGATGGCGCAGATTCGTCTCCATTTGAAAGTTATGAAATGGCATGCACAGCGGCAAAATAGGTGGGCAGGGTCCAAAGGGTAATTTGGGTACAAATATAATACCCTAAAGAAATTTGAGGGTACGATATAGTACCCTGAAAAAATCAATTCAGTACCGGGTAATGTTTTTCTTAAATTTGTGACATTTCAAATGCAGGTTCAAATGCAACTTTCATGCATAAGGAAGACTAATTTTGCATTTTGGAGTGAAAC
>NMRB01000823.1:177232-220647 GCA_002633025.1 Notospermus geniculatus | reverse complement strand
CTACTCTTCATTCCAAATCCCCTTGGCGCGAGGTTTTCGGCCGATATCTCCTCAACGGCTGGGCCAAATTCAAAATACCATACATCAATAAACTTATCTTTCTTGCCGGTATCTTTCTGCTATCTTCATTTTTTGCGTAAGGCCTGCATAACGAATCTCTTTCTCAAAATCCATTTCATTTCGCGATGCTGTTCAGTGCAGTTTACACGTGTGCGATGCATTGCGTCATTTCAAAATGGCCGCCATTTCGGCCGTCAGCACAAACGGTGATTTGTGAAACAACTTTTTTCTGTCACGTTTTTCGGGAAATTGACTGTGATGATGGCTGTACCGCCAAGAAAGATAAGTCAACTGACGTATGTTTCATCAAAATCGGCCCAGCCGTTGCGGAGCTATCGTTGATAAACCTCGCGCCAAGGGGATTTGGAATGGAGAGTAGAAGCACTTCACTGATCATTTTCTAGACATCAAGATACCGGTTCACAATCCACCAGATTCAGGTCTGAGGTCTTCAGAAATCTTCATCACACAAAGTGAATAATCCTGATCAGAGAACATTGCCAGAAAGAGCACAACACTAAATCCACATTCAGAGAGGGAAGCAGTCAAGTATCCTTTGTTCAACAAGTTCCACCAGGTACTGGAAGAGTTTTTCAACTTGTTCAAGGAACTTCATGCATCAGCCTGATTCATACATGTACAGTGCATGCATGAAGCAGGTAATGAAGAAATTAGGTCTGTACTGCCCACAAGGTTGAGTCACTAAAGAACCTGATAGCCTGCTGATAGGAGTAGGCATGGGATCCAAGCAGGGTTACTATTTTTAGCCCGCGGTTCACTTTACAGTTGATGAGCATACAATTTTGACCCAGAAGGGTCAGCTGGCTGCTCTGGGCCTGTCAATCACACTTGGTAGCTATGCAGGGAGCTAAATACTTTTCTCAAGTATCCTTTTCTGAGACAGTTCGACAGGTTGTTCCCAAACAGAAGGTCGTCACCAACCCTGACCCGATGTGACCAGTACGGCGCCACTGAGGAGCTTCGGCCAAGTTTAAGAACCACATGTGAACGACGGGTTGCATTGTGCATTATGGCCTAGCATTGCAATGTCAACACCATTCTGCTGTACTACATGGCACGACCAAACCTGCCAGCATTTTTTTAGAGGATTTTCTTTACTGCCCAGTGGTTGCACATTGGCCTTGCCAAATGCCGAGTGGAAGTTAAGCGATGGACCAAAGTCAATCGTTGTATGGGCGACCGGTTTGTATGATACAAAGCCACAGTTAGAAATCCACTGCAATGGGTTAACATTCAGCTTTTGCAGAGAGGCAAGTCGTTCCTAAGCCCCACCGATCATTCATACACCATGGCCTTCCGCTGTTGATTGTTACACCCAACATTAAAGAAGAGAAATGTTGACCGGTAATGGAATTTTAACAATCACGATTTCCCCATACACGTCCTTGAGGCGATTATCGGATTTACACGAATGCACATGGCTTTGGGACTTCACGACATCAGCGGCAATCATAATTACCAAAATGCACACAGATGCGTGGCACTGATAAAGCCGTTAAACGTGTTTAAGAATGGTGGAAATCAGGAACTAATAGAAGTAAGGACTCGGGATGCCGATAAATATCAATTCCGCCACAGGCACGGGAGTTGTTCAAATTTTTACATTTCTCCCAATAATGCAGGAAGAACCACGGAGATGTTGACGTATTTTAATTGGGAGACATGCAAGACTTTGTGGCAGGAATTTAAGTCACTCTGGTCTCCCTGTCATTACGGAATGTATAATGATGGCAAGATGCTTTCAGAGACCTGATAGCACAGTGGCCACGCCAGCACAGCAAGCGGCTGGCCCAGGTTCGAATCTAGCCTCGACCTATATGGGATCATCCCTTCCTCCGGTCTGTCGCATGGGCCAGTACAAGCCATGGCGCGTTTGTACCTTGTGCCTTTTCAAGGGCAAATGAAAGACCCTATCCAAGAGAGGGACACGAGCAACTTGAGATGGCCTCGGCCAATAAGAAACTTGCAGAACTACGGCTACTGGGAGGCGCTGTGAGTGGTTTTAGCTTTTTTTGTCATCTCGGTCGGTGTTGCTTTTGCTTTGTTTTTGACGTCTTCTCTACAACTGCTCACAGCGCCGACCTGTCGGGATAAAAGTTACGCAAGTTCCCCATACACCATGGCTTAAGCCCTGATGGAAATACCGTCCAGCAGTGAGGATCTAGGAAATTCAGCGATCCGGTTCCGGAGCATGTGTTCCTTCCTCATCATGACTGCTTTGTGGTTTACCTATTCTTGTAGGTAGAAGAACCAAATGGGAAGCAGGGTGGCTGCTAGAAGCCTGAGGTCGCACCTTAAGGCCAACGTCAACGAGCGGCGTCTCCCCAGATCATCATTCCCCACATTCTCCAATCGAGAATCGAACAAAAAGAAAATTGACTTCTTAAATTGAGAGATCGCAATTCTTATCTCTGTCACCTCACAAGAGCTATTTCCATGTAAATGGAATTGTGGGCCCATAATCAGGGGTCGTGATGGATAACTGGGAGGTTGCATGAGAAATGGACAGATGAGGATTTCGATTAATTCCTCGCCAGCAATGCGGGTTGTCACCTTCCCTCTCATCTCTTTAACAGAGGACATAAGATTATACATGGACAGTTGGTAACAGGACAATCGATCCCTGACAAAACGTACCAGACAATATTTGCACCGTGCACGAAAAGTCTTGCACCAGACGAACTCATACCGAGGACAATTTGTACTTAGGTTGATTCGTACCAAGTCGAGTAGTAGGACAATTCGTTTAGGACTCCGACTAGGACGATTCGTACCCTTATGATTTGTACCATGACATTTCGTGTACCAACACACTACATGCTTCTGGGACCAAGTCGTTCCTACGGCAATTTTGTATACATGTAGGTCAATTCGTACTCCGACAATTCATACCTGACAACTTGTACTAACACAATTCATATCGAGGACTCTAGATTTGGACAATTCGTACCACGACAACTGACCATGGACAACTCCTGGCCGGCTTTTTGCGGTGAAGGGCAGAAGACCTCAACGTGACAGAAGTCATCACCAACCACCTTCAGGAACGCATCCAACAAGCAAATGTCAAAGGGATTTCTGTCCGACACCGCTGATAATAGTCCAATATCAGGATGCAGGGGGCAATTACAAACTCACCTGAGGACACACGATGACCTTATGACTGCATCCATACAGTAGTAACTCTGGATCTGGTAAACCAGTAGACATGGTATCTCTTGCTTCGTTTTTGAAGAGGAATAGGAACCACAAATTTTTAACAAAACAGCAACTGACGTACATAGGAAAGGATGGTTTTGCGTCTTTCGTAATCGATTTTTCGTAATGCTAGACAATCCATAGGCATCATATTGATCCCCACAGGACAAAGTACTTACAGTACTCGGCACAACTTACCTACCTTCCGCGCCGTGTACCATCTACCTTCTGCACCGTGTACCATCTGCGTACCACAGCACAGCATCATGCGTGGTGGGTACCGTCCTCGTATCTTCCGCGGATGCTCCAGTACCTACAGTACAGGTCACAATTGACATCCCTAAATTCGCGTAAGTTACGCGTACGTCACTCGTAACTTACGCAACAACTCACGAGCTATGCTACGCGCAACTTACGAGGTGAGTTACGCGAATTTCGCTAGCTACGCAGTGATTTACGAGACGAGTTGCGCGATTTTGTCGAGTTACGCGGTGAGTTACGCGAAACCAAAGCCGCGAGTTACCCGTAAGTTACGTGTAACTTACGAGTAACTTACGCGAAGCCGTAGGGATGTCAATTGTGACCTGTACTGTAGGAAGGCACGCACTGAAGATGCCGTCATTTGCGTGTCATGCGTGGAGGTCACGCAGAAGAGACACGTGGCATATTCGTACCGTACACAATAAACTGGAGCGTACCTTGCGCACGACATACGTGGAAGGTACGTGGATAAAGGTAGGGCGATTGTGCTCCTTACCATATAAGGCAGACTGTCAGGAGGATATTGACACAACACTTTTTTGAGACAATCTGTCCCCATTCAACCGCCAAATCTGGTACGACAGTCTAAATGTAGCACTATCGACAGCTGAATTATTGGAAACAACAAGACGAGCAAGGAAGGCATAATCCAATCATAGTTGAGATATTGGAAGGAAATTGTAGCGAAATCGGATAGTTACGGATATAATGTGATGCAATGACGGAAACCGGCTCATCTGCCATGCTAGGGTAGCAATCCAGGGTCGTATCATGTGAAGTTGAGTTTGAGCACTGCAGATCTGATGTGCCATGACAATGCCGGTGTACCTTTGTTTGAAAACTCTGTGCCTTATTTAAGTTTGGCACGATTCTGTGGTACACAGTGATGAAAGGGGAATAGTGGAGCAGAGACTGAGGAAGCTGGGGTATGGGATGGGACTGGGAGGTGGAGAGGAGGAAGGGCTGGAAGTGGAACATGCGGAAGGAGAAGGTAGGTGCTACAGGATCAGGCAGAATGCAGTCAACGAGAAACCATCAAAGAAATCCTGCACACCTGAAGAGGGCATCTCTTTCACAGTGATTCTGACAAGAAATTGCACCCCACCATAGATGCACCCTGAAAACATCAGGGGTTCTTAGCGCTCACACCCTTCGTCACCTAACTGTGGTGACGAAGAGAGCAAGCGTTAAAAGAACCCCTGATGTTTTCAGGAACATGAAATAGAAACGGGTGTCGGGATGGGGTGTCGGGGTGGCGCAGTGGAAACATCGTCGCCTGCCACCACTGAGGTCGCGGGTTCGATCCCCGGTCGTGCAAGTGGCTTTACGTGGTAGAGAGGGCGATCTCTCCTCGACTTCGTAGGTTTCCTCCGGGGGCTCCGGTTTCCCCCTACATATCATTAATATCGTCCAATATTGTTTGATGAGTAGCTATAATGCCCTAAGTGGGCGCTTGCACTCCTGAGATAATATTTTAAAAGAAACAGGTTTCTGAGGTGAAAGACATCACTTCCTACCTAACCAGATTCTAACCCACGGACCCTTACATTAGGCATCAATCGCCAGCACTAAGGGGCAGCAGATATGACAGGCTGAGGGAAACACAGGACTACTCAGACATCCTGAAATGATGGTTCAGCAAGACCACTAGAAGTCCCTCCCTCAACTGAAAAACATGACATCAGTCATTTGTACTAAATCGGTGCAAGGCTGCAAGCAAGCCTCAACCATGTCAACGAAGCAAAAAGTAGGAAAGCAAGAAATCAATCCAGCCGGATTACCGGTAACTCTGTCTCTGGCATGCTCTGTTTATAATTATCAATTGATCAAGTAAATAATACAGCGTATCAATATATATACTCCTCCCTGGTTGACCGCCACACCCATCTCGGAAATGTCATCGCAGCATGGTGGCTTAACTCCAGGTATCTTGACTGACCATTAGTGTCGCTGTAATAAGAGGTCAGGTCACTTCTAATTATTGGACACTAGAGCCCTTTTTACACTACGGAATTTTCACCGTGCTCAGTCCAGACTGAGCACGGTTCATTCAGTCTTGCCAAGTGTAAATGGGACAAGCCAGCTTCTCCTGGTGTGACAGGGATCAAGGTCCCAGGGATGTAAGTTCGCATGGCTAAAGTGTCGATCAGGGTTAGTGATATAACCCTCCACAAAGGAAAGCTGCGGGTTGATCAGGCAGTACAATAGATCCCAGACTTTGCTTCCAGGGGATTATGATCCCTGTCACACCGGTACCAAATGAGCCCTGCAATCTTCGGAAGGCTCGTTCCGGGTCTACAGGGTTCAGTACAATTCTACGTATTGTAAATGGGTACTGGAACACAACTTTATGCATTTTGATTTTTCCATTAAAACAGCGTCACGACGTCACTCATACCCTAAATCAGCGGAACTCGGCACCACCATGATGCCCTGTCCCATAACACCAAGACAGTACAGCAGTGAAGTATTGGTAAAACTAAAAGCAGAACTATGGTATTTATTCTTTACACGATGGAACAAAAAAACAGTGCACAGATCAACAGCGATCATTATTTACCGCAGCCCTACGGACATGGATGCATCTCAATCTAGCCCGATGTACTTTGGAATCTGTGGATATTGATTGACGAGTTATGAAATAATCAATCAATCGAGGTGACAGACGGCTGTTGTGGAAAAATTGATTGATCAGCGAAAGATGTTTTCCTCAGGGTTATCTATCGACGAAATGATTATCTATTTCTCAAAAACATTTAGATAAATGGACAAAAACAGCTGAGACAATTTCAGTTTTTACTTAAGTCCTGATATCAGAAATGCATCAGCTACGTTTATGAGTTTTTGACGATGTCGAAAGGGGACCCTGCTAGAAACATCAGAGGTGACAGCATCCTCCCATAGCAGAAGTTTTTACCTCACACATGTGTGTGAGTGGATGAAGAGGAACGAGACCAAAGCCCTGCTGTTGGAGGATGAGGTGATGTTTCTCGAGTACAAGCGCCACAGCGTTCTCGTTAGCTCTGATGTCACAACTCATGGTTACTTGCGCCTGGCCCAAGTGAGCGACCCTCTGTGCCGGTTAATTCGAGAAAAAATGGCAGCGAACCTAATTCAGCCAATGGAGAGAGAGGAAAATGCTTTGGCACATGACACTTTACTCCAGCCAGGTGTGGCACCCTTTGTTCATTTGGCCCTTCTTAGACGGCCTGACACTTTACTCTAACCAGGCGCGATACCCTTCGTTTACTCGGCCATGTCGGCCTCACTCCGCATGCTCACAATGCGCGATATCCGAGCTTCCCCAAGCACGGTGTAAGCAATCCAACTCGCTACAAGTGGCAGGACACAGGTTTGAATCCCAGGCCATGGTATTAATCCTGGTTCTTCAGTCCATTGCATGGAACAGAAAGCTGCAGTAAGCCTACCTTGTACCCTGTGCCTTTGCAACAGCAAGTAAAATACCCCATCCACAAGTAAAGAACATACATATAAGTGCCTTGAGATAATCCTCCTGTCTTAACTAACAAGTTCTTTTCCAACTTGTGCAAAGCTGGTAAAATCTAATTCAACTGAACATATTTATTCACAAACTGTTGTTAGTCTATCAGGATTGAGGTGAACTGAGTTGCAGCAAAATGGTGAACAACTGTTGAATCAGGTGAGAATGGAGCGAATAAAAAACCTCATCTACACACTCAGTTAAAATGCCACTTAATTTGTAAACAAATGGTTTGTTTGTAAATGTGAGGTTGTTTGCTGACAAGTCTCTTCCTCAAACAAAACCAAAATTACCTGCATTTTGTTTTTTTCAAAGAGTTAAGTTGCACTGACTATTAGTATTTGTTAGCCCAGGTCAGAATAAGTGAGTTTTCCCAATGGTCCGTTTAGGCCATGAAAGAATCCTTACTGAAAGTTCTCCTAGGCTAACTCAGCAGTTGTGAAATTATAACAAACTATAATGAATTGTCAAGGACGACAACACTAAAAAGTTCTGAAAAATGTTCAAAAGGATAATGAAGGTGAAAATAAATGTCATACCTGCGTTTAAATACTTTATTCCCTATTGCGCTAACTATCCACCATACGTATATCAATATATTCCATATTGTACAAGTCAGTAGAATGAACGTGACGAGCGTACCTCAATGTGAGGCTCTCTCCTGCTCAATGCGAACGTGGAAAATCAATGAGAAGCACATCGATGTGTGCTTAGCTGGAAGCAGTCGTGCGACGTACCGGCGTACGACAATTATGCGACAAATAATCCATAGATCCCGGTGTTATGACTGCGGACAGAAAAACTGTCATATATTCTGCTTATGAACGACTTTTTTGCTCAATCATACAGTGGTGTGACGTTCAGGAGATTTTAAAATCTCATAGATTCTTGTAAACAAACTTGGAAGGAGAAAAGCTATACCGAACTTGACATACTGCATTGTTGTACAAGGCTTATCCCAAAAAGACTTTTACCGGTACTTGGCCTACCAAAACAGGGAGTTCTTGCCAACACATCCTCTGGGCCAAATTGCCTATATGAGTGGCTATTGTGAATGTGATTAGCAGTTCTGCCGTACCCCTGTTGCGGGCCCAGGAAATCTATGGGATAAGATAACAGCATTGGCGAGGACGCCCTATAGGCAATACCAAATTTTTACACTTCCTACGCATTTTTCATGCATACATGTACCATGTTCAGTCACTGCTGACCATAGACAACTGGTCAACAATTTACATGACTAGTGACTTGTTTTGAAGCAACACCATGCCGTCCGCCCCAATGACCATAAGAACCATGTGGAAAGGTTCGAAAACTGCCAGTCATGATCGATTCAGGTCTAAACAGTGTTTTTATCTAAAATTGCACACCACTTTCACCAACCAAACCTGGAAGAAATGATGTACATGTAGGCCTAATCAATTCTGTTGATAATGATACCATGCTGTGATAGCTGGCTTGCAGCTGAAACGGTTAAAGGGGCTGTTCATGTCCGTCTCTTGAGGAATCTGAGTTGTGATCCTTGGGAAAACGGAAAAAGCTATGCACTTGCAAATTGCAGGGATTATTTGTTGTGCTGTACAGAATAATCCCTGCAATTTGCAGCTTCATAGCTTTCTCCATTTTCTCAAGGATCACAACTCAAATTCCTCAATCGACGAAAATGAACAGTCCCTTTCACACAGACAGCGCTTCCACTGATGTACACTTCGGGAATATGTCCCAAGACACCCAACCACTGATGGACATCATCATGGTTATGCCTTCGATAGTCGAAACAGCGGTCAATACACATATTGCGTGGTTACTGATGGGAGCGATCAAAATTAATGACGCCATCCCGGCAGACACCAATCATATGCCTGAACAATTACTTCCAGCCAAACAGTATGGCCCTCTAGTGGCAAGGAACTGTACTTCTTGTGAGACAAACTGAACTCTAATACCAGGAGTGTCCTCTGGTGTTCATGAGAGGAACCAGTGAAAAGCTACCCCTCTCAGTCTGAAGTGTCTCAAACATGTCCGAGTGGTGGTGAGGCCTCAGCACACTTCTGTCATGTCTGCGCTTCCATCCCCACACTGTGTGCAGAAGCAATAAATCCTTTGTTATTTTCAACACACTGCCTCAGTATACTTGGTGATCTGGACAAGTATGTGGAGGCCTATGCCCCATTCTGCCATACCAGTGTAATCCTAGTATTGGGTTCAGCATGTTGCTGATGGTTGCAACATCTGTCACAACTTAGCTCACAATCTGTCCCTTCAGGTCATTTGCAGGACAGTGATGAAAAGGGCAATTCTCTTTAAATTCAATTCCTTTCACCAGGTGCATGGACTTGCATTCACAGCAACTTCTTGTGGACAATATTAGCAACCAAAATAATGTGGCCCTCTGAATTTTAGATGCACCTCAGTCCTCACCTCCCTCACTGGGACTACTCCAGCTTTTATTTCACCATGTTCAATGTCTCACTTTACAAATACATCACGGCCACGGAAAAAAATCAATGTCAAGGAATCGGCTCCGCCCACAAACAGCGGCCATGGTTGCCATGGCAACATGCTACTTACCTTGAAGCTTCGTACAGTGAACTTTCATGTGGTGTTCTATTAGCATCCTCGATCCAATAGGAGGCGTCGCAGTGCGGGAACTCCCAAATAGAATCCACTGCGCAATGAGCATAGTCAGCGTCTTCCCCAAGTTTTCGTGGAATTGACAATTGGTCATTGTTTATCACACATTCTGTACAACTACAAGCACCGTGGTAGAGCAGGTCTGTATTCTGCGAATGAAACGTTTCCGATACATCTGAATGGACGTCTTCAGGGGATTCTAAGGGTAGAAGAACCTGTGAATGTTGTGAGATGTGGGAGACAAGAAAGTCGTCCTCCACGTCCGTGTGGGATTGGGAATCGTAACCGCCGATCGTGGAGTCCAAATAATCCAAAATATCGTCCGTGTCATCGTCTGTAACTTCCGTTAACGTATTATCGCCATCGCTGGGTTCAGCTGGAATACTATACTGATCGTCCGAGTCGCTTGAGATTTCAATCGAAGTCGATGCAAAAAGTTCTCTTTCTTCGTTGAAGACATCCTTAAAGACAATCGGTCTTTCGTAACACGGTGTCGCAGACTCGCAACTTTCGGGTTCAAGGCAGTCATCTGCCACAGCTGAAGCCACAACATCATTCCTATCACATTCACTATCACTACTGCTAATAGGTGGCACCGGTGTTGAATCGTATTCAAAGTTTGCTTCTAAATTGGACAGATGTTCGTCCTTCCCGTCTAAAGAGTTCAAAGAGTCGTGATTATCCTCTGCAGAGTTTGCACACTGTTGCTCTTTGGATGTGACAATGGGCACATCAGGGACAACCCCCATGTCCGTACATGCACTGGCATCAGATATGTAACCGCAGTCCACTGAATTCTGACGTGGCCCATTGGCCTGGTCGTCCAATGATTTTGACCGAGCACGGCTGAACGAACGTCGCCAACCTTCCGGAATTATGCTAGCACCAGCTGCTTGGATTGAGTTCTGGACATTTCCCATGGTCATACATCAACTAGAGGGCAGCAGCATCATAGCTGTTTGTTGGAGGCAGAAGTTCAAAGAAGATTATATTCAAGTCTACACACCAAGCCTGCAAGGAACCGATCTAATAATCCCAAAGGCACGATTTTGATTGCAAGAGTTGACGACTGGCGTAGTAGTTGGTCATGATCACTCCGTGGAAGTCACACTGCTAAAGATTCGTTCAACATGTTTGAAAGTAAACTCCCTACGCAGTTGTGAATCTCGTCCCCTTCGGTTTACCCGCTCTCCCAGTCTCCACTCTGCTTCACTTCGTAGAAGTCACCGCGTTTGGTCAACAGATGACGTCAGGGCCTGGCACGAGTTTTATAGCCTATCAACACGCTGCTTTCTGAACTCTTTGGCCCGTTGGCAATGGATGTTCTTGTGCTACCATGGCTACTAGATCACATGGTTTGCTCAGCCATAAAAAGTGTCTCAGGCCAGCTTGGTTACGGGTTGCTCGGTGCCCTCATTGGTCAACTCTCTCAGCGCCATCTGTTGACCAAACGTGGCGAATTTTGCGAAGAGAAGCAGTTGTGGAGAGTGGGTAACCTGAAGGGGGCATGGTACACAAATGCGTGGGGAGTTAGGTTCGAAAGTAGATTATCCAGCATCTGCCTGTATGATAGTTCAACTCGTAACTTCCATCCATTGGAGCTAAATCGAAGAAATCCTATTTGGAAAAGACATGAAAGATGGCACCACTGGAAATGAAGCAATTGACGTCCACTGGACTCCTATGAAGAAAGACTCTGAAGACAGACCTGGAATTTCCACCAACCGGTACCAAATGAAATGCAATGGAAACTGTGATTCGGTGGGACTCCAGTGGAATGGACACCATTTGGCTTTTTTGCCTGCCAACCATGAGAGCCAGAAGAAATGACAAACCACGACTGATATTACGTACATTCCAAAGAGCACAGCCGAAGGAACAAGCATAATCCGCATGTCGGACTACCAAACCATCACGCCATTCGTATCAAGCAATTGGTATCATGATTCCGATAGATCAATAGGCACAATCAATTTGAATAATTCCCAAGGTCGATCGTACGGTAATAAAGTGATATATTACGTTTGGTTTTTGCATGATTTTGCAAGAAGACAATATCAAAATCAAATTGTGCCATCAATCTCTGAAGGGAAGCCACAAGAAATAGACTGAGCAATGAACAAGGAATGGATCCGAAATGAACTTGGTGCTCTTCTCATAAATCGGCCAAGGAATCTTTTACTCTCAGAGACACGAAAGTCCGCAGTCACTATTTTTAGAATTCATATGAAAAAAGATGGTATAAACAAGCCTAGAATCGGAGAAGAGGTAATATTCACACCGTATTCGACCAATGATAGTTGAAGTAGGGACTCTATTTGGGCCTAAATCCTTCTGAAGAGGCACTTGCCAAAAATTTCAAGTACAAACCCAAAAACACTTCATTTTGGAAAGCTGCAGATGTACATGTACAGCAGCGATGAAGTCCACACTACAGCCAACATGTACAGCGCCATGCACACTCTTCGAAACAATACCACTTCACGGATACTTCGTCCCACATGGCCCATAATACCAGCCAATCTTATTTCAGCACACAGGCCTGCATCATGAAGACCTAATTACGCATGAGTCATCTGAAGAGCACTAAATTTCTTTATTTCTGAGAGAGGAAGTGGTAATATCCTCTGTCAAAGAGTTCACAATGGTTTATTGTCAATTTCAGTGAAGTCCAGTGAGCAAGATTCCTCGAACATCAGACGAGCAATACACCAAATTTGGCCACTGACATGATTAATTGGTGGATCAATGTCCATATCCATGATAATGCTTCTGTCTGTACAAAGGCAACATCATGTTTCCAACATCATGCATTTTGTGCATACAGTCCATGGTGGGAGAGTATGTATCTCAGTCTGGGTACGGCCAGACCATGGAACAAACTCAGTGATAAACTGCGAGGAAGGCTTCATGGCAAACACTTTCCACAGGCACGGATCCAGATGCCCCCCCCCCGTTATTCGGTGACCAACGTTAGAAAACTTGCCCTTTTTCAAAGTGCGACAGAATTGCCTAGCTTGTCCCTCAGATCCTGGGAAATCGCACCAGCAGCCTTCTAGATTTCAAACTTTTCTGCAGGAGACCCCCCCAGACGCCCCACCGTGATCCAGCCTTCATCGGTCCGCCTGTGGCCTTCTGTGCTCCCCCTTTACCAGAGCCCTGGATCCGCCCCTGCCCCGGCACGGTCGGAAGACTCAGAGGCCTGGGTCCACATGAGCTGTTCATGCTGTGCACATACATTTTCAAAATACCTATGTATTTCAACCCCCCCCCCCCATCATTCTCCGAAAATCGTAAAGCACACCAGAACCCTCATGTGGGCCAAGGTCTATATTCAGGCTGGCTGGCTATTTTTTATGAAACCTTTGAGAAACTTGACATTGTCATTGCAGATGCCCTGAACCCTCCATACAACTCAACCTCTAAGTACATCCAGCACATCCACCATGAACTTTGTACATGTAGACAAAATGGTAGACAAGAAGAACAAAATCCAAAGTCAACCAAACAATCCATCATGCAAAAAATTCCAAAAATATTCACTGCAATAAGTACATGCGAGTCCCAGAATGTAGTGCACCGCAAAATCCGACAAAGCTGCATAAGGACTTGTAGTAGTTGTACAATGATAGAATTCTGCAGTGGTAACTTCTCAAACCGAGCCCACACATCCCTGGATGTCTCTTGTAATTTGTACTGTATGTACACAGGCCGTCGCAGGGCCTACATGATCAATTGAAACCAAAACTCACAATGCGAATTGATGAGTTGCAAGGTGTACATAATCGTGTGCACAACGGGTCGGTTATATGCAGGTGCTGGCAGTGACTTCGATCACATTTTTAACGACATGCATTTTTAACTACAGCCAATGAGGAGGTCGCCTTTTCTCCACGGAAAGATGTCGCTGCGACCGTATCAGGCCTTTTCATTGTCTTGAGGACGTCATCTCCGTGGCAATGTGAGGTGCGAGCATGAAGCCACAACGTCACGGCAGTGTGACGTTGACGTTCCGTACGACGTCACAGTGGAAAAGTGGATACGGTCGCAGCGCCATCAAATGGTAGAAAAAATTAGGCGACCTCCTCATTTGAACGGCATAGTAGATGCATGTTTAATGACTTATCGAGTCCAAACAGCTAAATTTGAAGTCTGGGGAGAGCAAGGAGCAAACACTGAATATATCCCCAGGGTTTCCGCCAGAGGGTAAAATGGGTAAAATTCCGTACCCTTAAATTTTTCCAGGGTACGGATCTGTACCCTCAAAAATGTTGGGTAACCATTTTTCCATGACATGCTGAACAAAACTAAACAACCGGCATGACCGGCCCAGGGATTTTATGCTTCAAAATATGCCTAAAATGGCACCAAACATCGTTTAAAACGTTTTAAAAAATCAACAAAAAAAATTTTTAAAAAAAAATTTTTTTTTCAAAATTTTTTTTTCAAAACCCTTATTTTTTTTCTGGCGGAAACCCTGATCCCTATTCAACAGTGTTGACAAAGTGTGTGCCCTAGCTGATACACCCACCCACAACAAGTGTCCAGAATGGCCAGATTTCAACTCCCAATTCAGATATCTATTGGCAGGCAGCCTGCCCCTTCGGACACTTGGGGCCGTATGCACCAACAAAGATTATCTTGAACTCAGGTTGAGCCACAGCTTTTCAATTGTTCAGGTTTGCCAGGGCATGATGTGGCAATGGAAAAGTTGTGGCTCAACTTGAGTTCAAGATAATCTTCGTTGCATACGGCCCTTGAAGTGTGGGGGAGATATGATGGCGAAAGTACGAAGCCTTCAGTTTCTTTGGTAAAATAGGAACTTCTTTGTGGAAAGACATGTGGTATTTGATGTTGAGATTTTCAGGACAACTGCTGTTTTGTGATCATTATCATTGAACACAGGAGGCAAGGGGTTCTTGCCAGCGGTTGTGCCCACATTTATAACAAGGAATGGAAGACCAAAAACATTGCTACAAAAGAAGTATGGTAATGCAAGTGGAAACTGCAGGATAAACCACAAACCCATTTGTTCAGGGCGAAGGTGAGGTTTTGGTCATGGCCAAAAAAGGGATGTTTGGGACAGAAAAGGTAAAAATCTGCATGAAAAGACAAGATTTTTAAACGTCCTCTGACCCCTTCCATGCATACTCCCTCCATCAGTTCTTGACTTGCCATGTTAGCAATGGAATCACAAACCAAGTCAGCAACACAGGAGCTACAGAGTCTCCATCTATATCATACTCAATGAACTACCAACTGCATGACATGCTTACAAATGTATGGGAATATGCAGTGCATGATCTGGCATGTCTAGAATGTCCCCCATCTTCATCAGATTCATGAAATCCAATCTCACCCTTTGCTTTTAGCACAGGGGCGACAAAGAGCTGGCCTTATCAGAATTCAGGCCAGCAGGCAGGTGAGAAGTAGAAAAGTACTCACTCTGGTGGGTTGATCTCTAACGTTGCTTGAAAATCTTCATCACTGTCTTCATCCGAGCTCAGCTCATCTCCTGGGTAGTACTCCTCTGCTGCTCGTGGCGGCTCGTCCTCCAAGTTTCCATACTCCAACACCCCACTATCCAAATTCATTCCCACATCGGGCAATTCTGGCTCTGATGAAACATTCGTCGGCTCTGGTCCAGAGAGTTGGAATGTAGCTTTTGAGGTTAAACTATCACAAGGCAATGTTTTTTCATCCTCACCAGGGGTGGGTGTCGAACTCGAAGAGTTTGAACTGTCCCGATGTTTGGGGGTGTACCGTATCATTTTAGTAGCCCAGGGTTTTAATCCATCATCTTGGTCCTGAGTTTTTTCGACCGGGCTAACCGGACTCGTTTCCATAGCGAATTCCGCCCTCGGCACAGTTGGGGCATTGTAAGTACCAAAGTTCTGTTCTTTTTCGAGCTGAGGTTCACGCGCCAGTGTGGCAACAAATGAACTTGTCATCACATCAGCCTCTTCCTCATTTTTACCATGAAAACCAATGTCATCGGGTTTCACATCCCAAGATGTGGGTCTAATAGAAGGTGCCGCAATTTTCGCTTCTGTGTTGACAGAGCTTGATTCCTCAGGTGCAGATTCATGGCTCAGCCTCTTCCTCAAAGGAATTTGTTCTTTCGATCGTGACCGCAGACGAGGAACTGGCTCCTGTGGAACCGTTCCACCAAAAGAAGGCTCCGCGGTGACTTTTGAGCTAGTTTCTTCAGGTGTATCTGATTCTGAAGCATTTCTAGGCTCATGAGATGGTTCACGGTTCAACCGATACCGTGGTCGTTCAGAATTTGTAATGTTCTGTATTTTTGTATCAGTCTCTGCAACTGGTTTGGAAGCCTCGGGAGGAGATTCATGGCTATCACTCCGCTGTCGCCACGGTTTCCTTGCATCAACGGCATCTTTTTCTGTCGACTCTCGGCGTTGTCTGCGACGTTGTTCAGTTATTTGAGAATCTTGAGGCCATCGAGGTGGAATGTCAACTGCTTCGTGTGGAGGCGATGTCAACCTTGGCGGGTCATTCCGCAACCGGCTTTGGTAGGCCCGAAATGGTGTTGGACCATCAATACTGACTGCCCGATCAGTCCCCTGGGCTCCCCGGGCAAAGCGGCTCCCAGGTGACAAGCTCCGATTCCGTATTGGTTCATCTGGCAAGGATCTTTGGTGGGTTAGTTGGCCACGATCTGGACTTTCCGTGCGCCGGTCCGTGTTTAAGATTTTGCGTTCAGGTGACATACTAACCCGAGCAAAACTATGCCGTTGTTCATTCTGCGATTCACTCTGGGATGAGAAACGATTCGGCCGAGCGGGAATATTCGGTTTGTCCTGCTGACGTTGGTTCCAGTGCACTCGGGATTGAACAAACGAGGGCTCAGAAGCTCCACCTGTCGGACCAGATTTGTAATCATCGGTCATTCTGTGACCTGGGTCCACCTGACTAGCACTTCGAGGCTTCCTTATCTGATAATCCTGGTGGTCCATCGGGGTGTGATTATCTTTATTTTGTTCAACTTCAGCAGGGTCTGACGATGACCGCTGCCTACTCATGTCACTTTGATAACCCACCGTGCCGGTGGAACGCACCGGCGAAGTTGTAGACCGAACTGGAGATGTTGTAGAACGCATCTGCTGTGTCTGTCTCGATTGTGGTTTCGTCGAATCCTTCTCCATCTGTGCGAACATCGCCCGTGTGAAATTAAACCTCTGGACATGATTTGTGTTATCAAAGACTTTGTCCGTGTCACCTTTTACATGCACGTCCATGGATTGTGATTTATTCGGAGCCGAATCTGACACTGTGTTCCCTCGCTTTCGTTTTGAGTCTGGCGAGCGTTCGACAGAGGGTGATCGTGCCTTCAGAGCAGGAATATCTTCAGCATGTACCGGGTGGCCTTGGTTGAACATGTCTTTCAACATGCTCACCTTGGAGCCATAACGCTTCTGATTCGCCATCTTGTCTTCCGTACCACGTTCAAGGTTTCGAGATTGGTAGTTTCTCAAACCTGAAAGAGAGGCCAGGGGTGAAAAACATGAAACTGGGGAGACTATTCACAAGGGACTAAAAGGGTGGCTTCAACTCCTTGCTCAATCACTTTCAGCATGGATGAAGGATACCCCATGCTTTACACCTTAGGGCCGTATTCACGGACCGCACTTTAGCCTAAAGTATAGCTTAAGTTAGACTTTCTCTATGCTTGAAGCATTGCGAAAAGTCTGACTTTAATGAAAGTGCGACCCGTGCATACGGCCCTTAGGGTCTTAGGGCCGAATTCACGGACCGCACTTTAGCCTAAAGACTAGCTTAAGTTGGACTTTATCTATGCTTTAAGCATTGAGGAAAGTCACACTTTAATGAAAGTGTGACCAGTGCATACGGCCCTTAGAATGAGTCGTTGCGTCACTGACACCCAAAAAGGACGGACTACTTATTATCTACTTATTATTTTATTATCTACTTATTACTTATACTACTTATTATCTACTTATTATTTTACCTTGCATGTTGTCGTTACACTGCATCAGGACTTCACTGCGGCTCATCATGGCATCTAAAATGGTCAGGTCCAAACAAAATTTGTATCATGGCTAGGCAACGCGGCGGTGAAGTGTCCACCGAACTGCACAGAATGACAAAGCGATGACCTGGAAGTAGAAAAGGGGAAAGAGTTTGAAAATTTAGATCAATTTGGTTCTTCAGAATCTCGCTACTTCTCTCGCATAGTTGTAGAGACTCAAAGACAACAATCCCTACAATTGTGGAGATGTACAGTTTCAATCTGTGTCTTGAGTCAAATTCTTAAAGACTGCAACTGCAAAGCATAACAACACCATGCTCGACAAACTTGGCTCTTGGCTCTACATGGGAGGTCGCACGGCCATGAGACTACATGCTACTAAAGATTATTGGGAACGAATGGGCATCATCATCAGCAGGATTACGTCAGTGACAGAACATGGCAAATGCGTCAGATGGCATCAAGTGAAGATGAAATGGTCAGGTTGCAAAAGTGAAAATCTGTATGCTCATCATGGAACAGGCAGCATACATGTAACTGCACTCAGGGAATCGTAACTCGAGTCAGGTGCAGGTTGACTGCAAATGGATTACGCTTCTTCAGGAAGACAGAGAAGTTGATGCTGATCGTCGCAGGTGAGATGCAACTGCAGTCATGTCACACCATATCGACGACTGATTCGTTCCACAAGGTCGTGCCTCAGCCACTAAGTAATCCAGAAAAGTCAGTCGCAGCCTGTTCTGTGACGTCGCAAGGTCGACCTAACATGCCTAACATCAGCATTTCGGCTGCAGATGCTAACGGCCATCTCGAACAAAATAGGCATCAACCTGAACAGCAAGATTGAACGAGGCTGTCACAACGTGATGGAAGAACAATGTCAAAGAACTGATGATTTTAAAAACTCATTTTTCCCAAAGACAATATTTGACCGGAACAGGCTGACTCAGACTCCATTGCTGTTCAAGGCCAGACAGCAGTAACCATGATAAAACTACTATCAACATCAACAACTGAGCAGCACACAACAGACATCGAACGTGTCAAACACAACCACGATTCTGAAATTTTTACCCTTACCAACATTATCACACCATGTAGGCCAAATATCTTCAAAACAAGGGCTTCGTCTCGTACAATCAAAGATGACAACTGATCTAAATGTACAAGCTTGAGTGCAAGACTTACGTACACAGAAGTATACTGATTCAGGAAACCCTGAGGTGGTAGGAGAACGAATTAATGGCTTAGTTTTACTTATGAATGCAGATGGCAGCATCATACAGCCAGTTGTGTTGTGCAGCCAGGTTTTATTGCTGTTCTGGTCTATAAAACTGATGGGAGTGTAGGTGAAAAGGAAGGGATTCTAATCAAAGACCAGAAGCAGAAAAATAATCACAATCATTTTTCAAGGCCCTGCCTTGGCTTGCTCTCAGCACACAGGCTACAACTTCAATGATACGATTAATGCCTTTTTTGGCACTCAGTTAATATTTCAATGCACGACATCAAAAATAGATAATATTTTTGATGACATGACCAAGTATGTCACATGTTCAGGAAGATCCACTTCAATTCAAGTGTAAAGGCCCCCGTACACGATTTATTTTACGTTGTATGACGGGAAACATTGTCCCATTTTTGTCGTATAGGAAAAAATCCACAAATACCTGTTACGTTCTGTCCTATTTTTCTTGTATTGTACAGTAAAATGAAATAGGAAATAATTCCTATCATGTCTGCCGTGGTAGCAGATTATTGTGCAACTGACGCTTTGTGCCCCTTTGCCCGCATGTAATAGGTCAATCATACAAAAAAATATGACCCTGTGACATTTACGCTGCAACGTAATATTTCCTAGGAAATAAATGGGATCTACTGCGGGATGCGAAATATTTCCTTCCAATAACATTGGAAAAGAAATCGTACAAAATATTTCACGGGAAAAAATGTATCATGTACAGCGGCCTTAAGAAGTGTAGGAAGGAAACTGAAGAGACGAGAGAGCCAAATATAGGGTGACATGTGCAATATAGGAGGAAACCAGAGCTCCCATAGCACCCATGTAGTCCAAAAGTCATCCCATGTATCAAGACTAGGTATTACCTGAAATTGAACCAACACCCTGAGATGTCACTAGATCAGATGCCGATTTTTCCACCACGCCAATCAACAGCCCGTTCCCACAGGCAATCATAAATGATCACAGCCGCGGCTTACTGCTTACATATAATGAGTATCGCGGAAGGAAGATTGAATCCATTGATGTCTCACCAGACTACAGTGACTCAGCAACTGATGTATAATCATGGTCCATATTGTACGATTCCAATAGGGATGCACCTCGCAGGTTGTTGTGAGTCATATGCTAATGATATTGCCTTGGCGGTGTTTTGTATGCATGGAGACTGAGACTATGGAAAACTGTATATCAGGAAATATGATGGATTTCTGCTTTTATTTCATTTACAATACATGATATTTCTACATTGTGGACCGATAAAAAATGTCCCCTCAACTGTGACAGTTATAGGTGTTGTCATTTCTATTGTCATTATTGTGATCAAACATTGTGGCCCAAAAAATATTTGCTGACATACGATACCATGAAATTGCCTTTTTATGGTCATCTTCATCTGATTCTACAGAATGGACCAAAAATCACCAAAAACGGCTCTCCGCTCACAAGCTGATAATTAGCCAATCATTATCGTCTGGGTTGTACCTGTATTTAGGGTTGTTATATTGAACTATTAGTTAAGTATGACCTGATTGGAAAATGTACCTATCTTATACTGTAATTCGTTGTCCTCAAATGCTGAGCATTGTACATGGAACAAAGCAATTGAACTCGCAGGAATAGGCCTACATACAAATCCAATGTCACTCAAGCAATTGTTTATGTTGACATAAACATCAAAGGTGGACAATACAAGGAGGTCAAGTACACGGTTAACAGCTTGTTGTACACTTCAATAATATGACAGTGAACGACAAATTGGTTGTCCGGGCGCCCGGGACAACTGATTTTCCCAAACGGACAAGCCATTTCATCCAATCAGTTGTCCGTGGACAACTGCCCTGAGAGCAGCTTTATCATGAAAGGCTTAACATTTAGGCCTACGGGCAATCAACGTTTGATCGGACAACCAAATTCTGGAATTCAGGTTGTCCGTGGACAACCAGCAAAAAAACTGATTTGTCGTTCTCTGTATGATATCATGATTATCATCGTAATATGCATGACGCGGAAGGAAATTAACTACAGAATGGTAGATCATCTTTATTTCAATATTTTTTATTCCAAAACAGGTCCAATAATATGATATCACGATTATCATATGCATGAGGTCGAAGGAAATTTAACTGCAGAATGGTAGATCATCTTTATTTCAATTATTTCAATGTTTTTTTATTCTAATGCAGGTCCGATGCTTTGATAAAATCCACGTGACGGAGATTTAAATGGAGAGAAAGAAGTACAATCACATAACCTCATCTACGCCACGGACATGACGGATTACACTGTATTCTTAAATCTGATCGGTTATCAGAAATGTGATCATGATAAGTCAAGTCATCCCTGATTTATGCTGTATCCAATGGAAAAAGTCTACATTGTATCCATTGGTGATCAGTGAGAATATAATAGGGAGGTTGAGGTCATTGCCTATGATGGATCCTTATACGTATACGGATAGAAAATTCTGTACGAGGACAAATTTTGTGTACATTTCGATCCGTATATGTATAACATGTATAAGGATCCGTGATAAGTCGCTGATGTCAACCTCCCTAATGACTGGAGTAACACAGTTCCTTTCTGAACTACAAACTACACATTCGAGTTGAGTAGGCCTAATGCTATTTGCAGCCTAAGNGGGGGGGGGGGGGGGGGGCTGGCAGGCAAAGTGATGATCAGAGAGACTTCAGTGTTATTTGTGAGGCAGTTGCTAATAGGTTCTATACACAACATGAACCACCCTCAAACTGCTATTGCATCGTGAGACAAATATGTGGCCAGGAGCAGGTGTAGGCCTATTCTTTGTGTATCTTCGAAATTTTCCTAACAGAACTCGATTAACTCAGAATTACTCTACATCGTGATATATACCATACTTTGAATGACAAATGAGGTCATACAGAAAATATAACCCAAAACCGTACAATACCCGGTCGGGAATCACCAATTACACATGTACTTTATAAGCACCTAAACAAGTATGCCAGTTTAATTCCCACCAATTCACACAAATATTTCTTTGTAAATTGTCGTACATGCTGTGACGTATAAACTACAAGTCATAGGTTTTCCAGTTTTATTTACCGAGACAGTGTGAGTTTTTAACCCATTTATTCGGGTTCGACAACTTGATTCGATAGTCCTTTGAATTGATGTCAACAACATCACCAATACATGTAGGCCTACAGTGCGGATCCAGGGGGGTTGCAAACCCAGCCCATGCCCCTCTATTTTTCCGTGACCAACGTTAGAAAAATTGCCCTTTTACAAAGTGCCACAGTTAATTGCACGCCAGAGAACTTGCAGAAATGGACAAAGCCAAATTTCACAATGGGCAGACAATGCTGAAATCAACAACCCAATAGCCCCGTTTACACTGCCAAAAATCAAGTGAACTCGGTCCGGACCGAGTTCGGTTCGGCAAAAAAAGTGGCAGTGTAACCTGCCAAGCGGACCCGGTCCGGACCAGAAGTGAACCGAACCGAGACCCCCAGAAGGTGGTGGTCTCGGTCCGGACCGAGTACGGTACCCCGACCAAATGTGCAGTGTAAACGTGACGCACGGCGAACTGGACCGAGTCCACTTCCCTGAGACGGTATTGAGCATGCGCGCAGTTCGTCCTTGCGTCACTCGGGTTCACTCGCGTGAATACTCGACGTGCATTCCGCGAGAGATTCTTACCTCCACTCAATGGAGAGCGACGCTTTACCGCTGCAGTCTAAACGGTACAAATGAAGTGGACCTGGTCCGGTCCGAGTTCGGTTCACTTCAAGTGGACCGAAATGTTTGGCAGTGTATACGCGGCTAATGAGTGCTGCGATTTGAAATTTGAAATTTCTGGCTGAAACTACAGAAAAATACCCTTGCTGGTCTCTACGTTTCAATTTTAATTTTAATTTGTTTCCCATAATTTCAATGCTTTACAGTTCGTTCGTTTGAAGCATGTCTTTCTCCCCAGACATAGCTACACCTTTGTTTCGGTCACCTTCAACTATCAAGACATCATCAGGTGAACAAAATGCCTATACGTCTTCCAACCTCGTCCCCAGGGGTATAGTTCGCTCAGACAACCTCGGACCACTCGCTCACTAACCCCTGGAATCAGCTTCGGTTGCTAATCCAGGAATCTTGGACTAAGTATAGGTGGCAGCACGAGTCAAAATAATCAATTTGAAATACTAACCAGTGCTTTTTTAAATTCTTTTTACAAAAAATCATCAAACCTGGATAGGCCTATAGATAACCTTCTGGTTTGATCCAAAATATTTTGAAAATTTCTTTGGGTATATTCTTGGATATATTTGACAGTTTCTCGTCAACCAATCACGTGCGTTAAATCCGAAGCTGATGCCAGGGGTTAGTGACGCGACCGCCATATTGTCAGAAAGCGAACGACCCCTGGGAACGAGGTTGTACGTCTTCATCAAATTCATCATCACTGTGAGGCTCAAACGTACGTGCCCCGATCTAAGCTTTTATTCGATATTCTGCTGAACAATGGTTACGTTGCCATGGAAAAGGATCTATTTCAGGACATCTCTGGGTCAAGATTTGCCGTTTTCTTCGCGAAGAAGATAGAGAGACTGGTACATAGATGAAGAGAAGCTGAGATGTGTAATGTCTTTGGATGGACTGATTGAAAGGGGATCAGGCAGTCTCATCATACGTGTTGAAGACTGAGGCACTTGTTGATGGGCAATTTACAGAGCGAGGGAATGGTCCAACATCACAAGGCCTATAAGTGAAAGTGCATCCACAGAATTTTGCCAAGTGCATCCACAGAATTGCCAAGTAAAGGTGCTGGGTCAACAAAAGGAAACTTTCCCTCAAGAGACCAATCCTCACAAAATATTTCAGGGCATACTCAAAACATTTTAAGATAATTGATGGAAACCTAATTCAAGATGGCCACCATAGCTGCCATCTTGGATGACGCAGATGTGGTGTTGGTCATCAAAAGGAAACTTTGAGACCAATCCTCACCGAAAACTTACGGTTTATCACTCAAAGGGTTTGCAAGTGAGCTGACAGAAACCAACACCAACACTGCACCAGGCAGAGGCCCCTTGATATAAGTGTAATGGCCAACCTCGAGGTAGGGGCATAAACAGGAGTAATACTGTAATTTCTCTTGTGGTGTTCTGTAAATGTCCTCATGATTGTTTAAAAAACAAGCTAACTCCATCAAAAGGATGAGAATATCCATTTGGTGTATGGCTGATATTAGGACTACTAACTGACTAGAGTGATATTATCCAAACTTGTACAATGTAAGGACACTTAGTGTACATTAAATGTGGTACACTTGCAATAAAAGCATTATGAGATCCTAATTCGAACCTCCGGAGACATATTGCAGTCTTTCAGGAAACCGATTCTCATTTTTACGTAAATATTTTATGACACTCTAATCACAAGGAGTGCTGTGCAGTGTATCGGTCTGTACCAAATGGGCTGGGAAAACCACACCAATGAAAAGACCATGAAGGGTACATGTACACGTAAAGCCAGGCGTACATCACACTTGCGACTGGAAGTAACTGATCTGATCAGTCGCTGGTGATGTATTCACTGCACGCACAGTGCAATATTCAGCAACTCAGTAAAACTAGGAGGATCCAATCAGTCATCATGTCAAGACTGCGTACATGTACCTCGCGCTTGCGACTGGCGGCAACTCAGTTAACATCCAGGGCGTTGAGACTCAACGAGACTATAGGAATCTTGACAGAGTCAGGTCGACTGCCAATGGATTCATATTCGTCGTGGTTTGGAAGCTGCAAATGATCACGAATTGCAAGAGTTGAACTTCAACTCTTGCAATTCGTGATCTTGCAATTCGTGATCTTTTGGGTTGGCGACAGATGCCGATTGCCGCGGGGAGACGCAACTGCAGTCATGACGCACCATATCGTCAACTGATTTGTTCTGCGCAGTCCCCATTCCTCAGATACAAAGTGATCTGAAATGTCAGTTGCCGCCTGTTTTGTGCCATCGCAAGGTCGACCCAACATTAGCATCAAGTCTCGTCCACTTTCCTGCAGAACTCAAGCAGGTTGACACTCATGTATATGATCTCTGTGGTCTTCTTGGGTTACCACTCAATCCAATCACAGGTCAATTTTTGTACCCTACTGTAAGCATGTGTGACAGCTGTTTGCGTACAGTCACCAAAATAATGGCAAATGAAGACGCATGACCCGATAATTCATCTCCTACAGTCAAAAACACGAACTAATCCTTCAGGAAAATTCACAGAGGAACGCTTGAATACCCAGCGGCAAATTATTCATGGTTCTTGCCATAGTTCCTAAATTCTTCATGCCGAATACCAGCAACAAGCCTCTCTCGAGTACACGACATGACACCATACCCTCCAGCATACATTTCCTATTCCACTTTTTATTTGGTGAACGTAGAATTTCAAATTCGTATCTATCAAAGCAAATTTATGAGTTATTTGTCTTTGGGCGGTCAACATACAAGTACACGATATCTTCATGTTGACCTACCAATTGGATTGATCGCAATGCATACCAATAACGAGTGGTGGGCCAAAATGCAGTTTGGCCCGGCCTGGCATTGTAAAAGACTCAATGATGAATGTGAGGAGACCCAGGGCTTCTGCCTGCAGGTGGTACGCGGGGTACAAATCCCCCATGGCCTGAACTGAAGTCTGCTGAGTAATGCACTTAAGTGAACCACTAGTGACACCTATTGAGGCAATGGACAAGGGTCCCCATTTTGCAGCATAAAATAAAGATGCATCTTGTAGTTGTATGTCGAGGAAGGTATAGTCCAAGCAACATGGTATTGGTAGGGCCTACTGATGGAAATCAGGCCTCCTTATCACTCAACTTGTTATACCCATGCACCTGCTTTATTTAACACCTTCTCCAATGGGGCAGATCCGGTCTCAGTGGTTCAACAGAAAAAAACATTCTGGATCATATTGAAAAACCTCAGGTGTTACTGATTCTTACTCAGTACAATATCTAAACATCTGGGAAAATACACTCAAGGTGCAAGTCATTTCCTTCAGAACTTCTTACTGCCCAAGGCTGCCGGGAGAGAACCTTGCCAGTTCATCAGAGAAGAGGCTGTGTCAGAATTTTTATAGCAGAATGAAATATCACCTGTATAGACTCATGGGGTAAATTACAATGGGATCATAACTACAGAGGGCAGCTACCGCAACCAGGTCCTATACAATGGATGCCTTTTGTGGGGGAAATCGATCAGGACCGAGTCGATCATCTCAATAGTAGGGAGGTTTCGCAAGCGCCCGGTTAGGCCATACGACAACGTTTATCTATTGTTTGGGTATACCCACACAATAGACAAACGTAGATAAATGATGATAGATAAACGTCGTCGTAGGGCCTAACCGAGCGCTTGCGAAACCTCCCTAGTATTACCCACAAGTGACACTTACTGAGGCAGTGAGTCGGGCGCGGAGCAGGATTTTGGAAAGACATGATAGAAAGAGGGGATCCCTGTGCTAGGAACAATCAAATTTGCACCAAATTCCAGATATTCACAGTGAATTTTACAGATTTTTTGGCCAAAAGGGAAGGCGGTCGCTCGGGTGCCCCCCTCTGGATCTGCCCCTGCAGTGAGCAATGCCAATGGTCCACATTATCGATTATTGACCACTGATTTTTACACAATAGAGGCCAAGTTTTCTTTGGATTCAGAATTCCCATCTCCTACAACTGTCACGCTGCCTCGACCGTTCACTACACCAGCAGGACGTTGCAAAATTTGCTCATTCTGAAAGAGTTAATCATTACTTTAGGAGATAATTATCGCTCGCACTTCATCTGAACAAAGATTCCCTCAACATGAAACTTAGTAAACAGATTGAAACATGAGAATGTCAACACCTTTAACATTTCCTGTCTTAATCCGATGGGTGATTGCCGAGTATCAGATTCGATACTTTCAAGTACCAGGCACCAGCAAGACAGGTGGAAGGCGAACACATCCACGCATGTCCTCAACATTTTAGGTATCGCCAATTCTGGCTTGATCACTCTTGTGAAATCAGACAGTAGTGAACAGAAGTAGCCCAGCCGGCGAGAATGGGCCAACCTGAATCTCAAGGCAACCAAGGAAATCTTAGCATGTTAGATGGAATCAATCTCCTCCGAAACAAATTCTAAAGCCTAGCGTACATGGCCTTGCGCCTGGAAGCAAGTACCGGCAATGGCGTTTCCGGCAACAGTTGGCAACTACCTGGAACCGGCAGCAACTGATCAAATGCTCATACATTGTCAAACAGGCCGATGTACACGCACGCACCCGGCAACACTATTGTCGACCGTTGCCGCTAGTTCCAGCCAGTTGCTCATGTTCTACTCGATGCCAACGGTTGGTTCTAGTTGTCTTCAGTTCAGTCGCTTCCGATGTACGTGTGCTGGCAATGAATTTCTTCGTTCGTGGAGCACACCTGGTCTTGTGAAAGTTTATCACATGACTCCCGAGTGGTCCGATCAGAAGACATCGACAATTTCTGTGTAGCATTCAGTACCATTGCCTGTCCAATGTGCACGCTCCAGATTGAAGACTAGATTGTGCCACTTGTTGCCACAATGATCTGTCATATAACCAATGTGCTCGGAAGGCGTACATCGATAGCGATTGTTGCGTTCAGTTGCTTCCAGTCGCAAGGCCGATGTACGCTAGGCTTAAGAAGACGATACTGCTACCAGAAAAGCCAACGCAAAGGCAGTGTATCCACCATTCCAGCTACATAGGCACATTTCATACTATACTTCAGCAATGTCAGCTGAGCAAGACAAGAGGATGCATAGAATAACCATCATGGGATGTTATTCCTGAATTTGAAGAGCATGCAGTTGCACTGCAAGCAAGGGGTACCCTCATTTCGCATAAGACCCTCTCAAAAATCCAAATCATTTCGCATAGGACCCTCTCAAAAATCCAATGGTACTTCAGGGCAGACAGATGCTGTCCTTTTAAAACTGGGAGACTTCCTGGTCAAAGAGGTCAAAATGAGAAGCAACTACTGGACAGATAAGCTTCTCTGTCTTTAGGGAGGACAGAAGCACCCGAGTCGTGGTGTAAGAACGTTCCACAGCGACTGGAATGTGGTTTGCCGAACAGCAAACAATTCATACCGGCAGAAAGAAGTATTATCTTTGATGGCCGTAGTGAAGCATCTGTCAGCAAAGCGACTGGATTCATCGATCAATAGGTTCTGCCACAACCACAGACCATTTCCATGGAGCCAGCACGGTGGCATCACGCAAGTATGGCCTTGACGATACGAAGTGACCGAGTGCTTTGCCATATTTAGCAACATGGCGATCTCAGCACTTGATGGGTGTGTGCCAGTATACCTTCCCTCAAACAATGCCGACATCAATGATGTTTTTTCCTGAAGAAGACACACTGAAATATCAAGATATAGTAGGATTTGTTCCTCTCCAAAGGATTGTTTCTTCGAAAGATTCTCTTGTACAGTGTGTGATGGCGACCGAGGGCGATGGTGGTTTCACCGTAATACCTTTCACCTTTCCCAGCTGAGGAGCAATGGCGCTGGCCGTTTCTCTGCCCTCCTCCCTCAATCAGCGTTCGCAGACTGAGTGTTGCTCTGGAGACTGTCACCGTATTAGCTACATGGTGATCTGAGTCATAGGACTTGGTGGTAATGAGACTGTGCCAGTGCGCCTTACTTAAAACAATGCCAACACGATGAAATGTTCATTCCTGAAGGAGACACACTGGAATGACAGGATATTATAGGATTTGTCCTTCCCGAAGGAATTTTTCGTAGAAAGATATCTATCGTGCGATGTGCATTGGTGGGCTTGCTATGATTGGCATTGGGATGACTAATTACATGTACATGTACATGTACATGTAGTAGCTTAAAGGAGCACGGTATTTTTCTCGACAGACGGCGCCACCACGCCACTCTCCAACCCGACAGTCTAACTACGTTTCGGCGAATGACACGATTTACTGCGTACATTTTGTAATGCATTTTTGTAGTTCGTCATACTGCCGCTGGGTGACTCCCTCTACGTCAGCAGTCAAATAACGCATTTGAGATCCAATACCACACTGCTCCTTTAATTGAGTGACATCACGATAGAAGACAGCATGAACTCCAATCAGTAATTACACTACTAGTATTTACAGATAATCGACAATGTCAGGCATTGACGCACATTCATAATAAGAGAATCACCCACACATACCAGCATAACATCATGTGTGGAAGTACCTCAGTCAAAAGCCTACGTACGACAAGAAGGTTGTCCTTGGTTGGAACCCCAAGGGCTTACTTTGATGATAGCGGGAAGCCACCATGCGATACCGAAGAACCAATGGCATGCTTGGTCAACCCGCCCACGCATACTACCGTAGCATAATATGATATATCTTGATCAACCGACTAGGACAAGAAGGGTGTCCTTGGATATTGGAACGACGAAAACCCCGAAGCTTGTGATAAGGGAAGCTGCCATCCGACACCAACGGTACCTCAGTCTCTCACCCACACATCAGCACATCCGGTACATATAGAACTTGGACAACTACCTATGGATATGATGGAAGGCTGTCCTTGGGTACTCTCGAACGAGGAAACTGCCGTGCACCATTGGGAAACTGCTATGCAACCAATGGTACCTCAGTCTATCAGCCGCGCATGCCAGCTCAGAACAGTTTTGAACTGCTTATGACAAGAAGGACCTCCTTCGCCCATGCACCAAAACCCCTATACGGCCCTGCAATGCTGGAAACTTTTCCGCCATCCCGACGCGACTCGATCCTCCTACAACTCAGTCGCAGGAGACCCAACATGTTTGCCGCTGACGACCGAGTACATGCAACTCTGCTACCATCTAGTTGCAATGTGACGAAACTTCACAACCAACGTGATGGAATTTTGCTGTGTGTGGATGCATAGTTTACGTGGTGTTTCAATTAAAGACAATAGGAACTGGCTCTCGTCCATGCCGTCACAACGAGAGCCTTGGTCAAGGCCTAACGTGGCAAAACTGTCAATTTGATGACATAAGTGGTGTGTTGTTTCCATTGCATTAGGCATCTGCTTGGTACAGTATTAATGTGTACATCCGTAATGCTGCTTACAGATATTACTCACGTCACCACTTCACACGTTTTCATTTGAGTGTGTACTTCGAATAACGCAGGCACGTGGAGGACCATTGAGCGCACTCGCAATGAGTCTGTATGGACTGGAAAGAGAATTTTGTAACGTTTTAATCTTGCGCGTTATTGACCCAGTCCTGTGAGTAATAGAAGACACGGCCGATGCGGAATGTTTTTTCGAGGACCGATTTCTACCATTCACGGCAAATGTGCAGACAATGGCAGAGTTGACTGCGGGAATGCAAAAGAATGACGACTTCTCCCAAATTTGTCCAAAAAAAAACACAAGAATGACTGGCCTCATTGCATATCAAGCAGAACCATCATAAACGTTCATTACACTTGGAATTGTTACATGTCATACAACAGATTGAGAACACCCAGAGCTACATGTAGAGGTAAATTGTACCCCCTGGCAAATTGTCCCATGTAGCTAATTTTCTTACCATTACGTGTAGGGTAACCCAGGGTTTCAAAATGAATTACCGTTCTTCAGCCTGACATAAAGTTGTCCGTGAAAAATTTAAGAATGTGATAAAAATGATAACGTTTATTTTGTTTCTTCTCGATAATGATGACCCAATTTGAAGAAAAATTCAAGAACGAAAAGTTCACAACAAACTCACATTACTACATTGTATGTGGTGTCATTCCTGTGACTTCATTCAGAACCAATTCAACTGATTGATCGTCTGTGGGCATAGTGGATGACTGGAAAACATTTTCACGACTCATGAAATCTGTCTTCAACATGTTCAATGGATATTCATGTCAGAAGACCTAGGCCTACATGGTGATCAGTGGACGCATACATGTAGGCCTACTTCTTTGGATTCAAGCCGGAAGTAAAGAAGTGTCTGACAGTCATGATGTTAGTGATTACCTGAACGGATTTAGTATTTGCGATTGTTTTACTCAACCCTGGCCATTAGCTCGTCATGTCTGGAGTGACAGAGTACACACACAAATTCCTGCAAAAACATGACCACATCATGTTCAAATAGGCAACACATTCTTGAAACATAAGCCGTGGTTACACTACATGTACATAGAAATCCCCGGGTTTTTTGACACCCGGGTCTAGCCCGGCTCTGAAAAATCCCTCCTGAGGCCCGGTGCCCGTCAACACTACTCAAATTTTGTGAGAGGGACCTAAATTAAGCCCTCCAAAACCCGTTCGAGCTCGGAGGGGATTATTACACCGCGTTTTTAACAGGTGTGGACAGAAAAAACCCGGGTTCGACACGGGTTTTTTATGTAGTGTAACAAGGGCTATAATTTCTGTAGATCTCATCAGTGATATTGTGTTATCAGTTTTTGGCTCCACCCAACTGTGGCATTTGTACTCGAACAGGTGCCACATACAGACATGCATACTGGGCTGGGCCGAGGGAAGGCAACATGATTCATGGTCATGATAACACATGAGAAAACCCTCTATGAAGTGTATGGCCAAAATCGTACACTTCTGCACTGCAATGGCATAACTCGCCAATCAATAATTCAGCCCAACATGGTCCGAATAAAAACAATTGCTGGAAAACTGCCATTCCATGTAATTGTTTTCCGCTGTGCCAAATTAATCGAATTAGTGCATTTTGTATATTGGTGTTTGGGCATGCCGCAGTATTGGCAAAATGCATGAACATTTACACAAATGGTTTTGTATAGCAGTAACATAGCAATTTCCAGAATTTAGCAAATAACAAAGGCAATGATGATGAAAAAATACATGGCCATGTCAGGACTGTAATTCCCACCACATTTCCCTTGTGTATGTTATGGTTGTTGTCGTTTTCAGTATGGCATATCTCAAGCATGTCAAGGGAGACAGCATTTGGCTTTGGCTCTGGCCCCGCAGAATGGGTCAGCAGCAATCACGACATCAGTCAGAGAGAGACTAGTGGTGATCAAGTCTGCTAAGCGGCAGGTCCCAGGTTCGAATCTAACCTTGGCCATATGGGATTCATTGATCATCCATGACTCTGTCTTCACACTGTCGCAAGGGACAGTATTAAGTCATGGTGCCTTGTATTGACCGAGTGACCAGTTTTCGGGGTCAGAACAGTTTTCGTGGTACTCCCGTTTTTTCCCGTTTATTCACACGCACGCCCGCGAGACATAAACATTTCACGGTAAATTAATGTATCTATTTTCGATACATAACAAAATAATTACGGACGCAAAGCGAGTAACGCCGCAATCGGGCGGTAAAATCTTAGGCCTACATGGCCTAGTACCACGAAAACCGGTCACACCGTCCATCACACCTTGTAACTTTAACAGGCCCGCAAGTACCGGTAAAAGACCCCACTCTACTAAGGAGCATGAGAAGTTTCAGATGCCTCTTCCATACTTACATGTTCCAGGACCAAAAATGCTATGGCTTCAGCCCTGATGGGAAAATACAATACCATGCAACAGGAGTGAGCAATGCCATAGGGCAAGTGTTCAGTGAGGACTTGTTTTTGCTTCCACTTTTCAATTTACCAAATAAGATAACTTTTATAACGTTTGTTCAACGGTTGAAACTTTTTATGGTTTGTGAGGGAGCCTTGAACTGAAACAGAGAGCAAAATTTTCACGAGGCAACTTTTTCTGCACCATGTCGGCAGAAAGAAATCAGCTTCATCCCTGTATAAAACACCTGCAAAGACCTTTGAAATAAAACCCGCGGCACATCGGGAGTTTGGGGAAGATTGGATGTGTAATTTGTAGAAAGTGGCTTGAAATACTGGTAAACTTGAAATAACCTGTTACCTGTCCAAGGAAAAACATGATACTAGAACACTCAGGATGAAAGATGGTTTCCTACTTCCTTGAGCACTCAATACGGATCAATAATAAACTGGAAGATAAATGGGTTTTACTGTTTAAAAGTTGTGAGCACTACCTGTTGTTTGGTGTATCTGATAGGTAAAAATCAAGAAAAATACTCATGAATATGATCTCACTGTCTGCACCATTGCATGTACTTGTAAGGAATATGAATCAGGGGGTGCTCAAAACAATTTCCTTCTATTTTCCGAGTATTTTTTGGAAGACTTTGATAAATTCAATAATGCCGAATTGTTAATCCATGGTAGTGGCGGTGTCACACAATCTGCCAGTGTTTCCATATCAGTGTTACCCTTATTTTTGCAAAATGCTGGCAGATGGATCTGCACGTTTCTCTGCATGTCCCCCATTGTCAATTAGCAGCTGAATTCTGTCAGACAAGATATGAGGGGAACACTCAGAGATGAGGGACATTCACAAACGTTACACCGGTTTGGGAGAAATCCCATTTCCGCCATACCATTGTCATGATCCCTGACCACATCACCTTAAACTGGTCTAAATTGGCAGTCTGATTTGGTGCTGAATTTTCAAACAACTTTGTGCAAGAACCATACATCTACATGTATGTGCAGAGGTGCTGTGTCTACAGTACAGCAGTACCCAGGACAAAATCCTATGTCAGTTTATTTCACATACTGGTGTTTTTGTATCAGCATTATCTTTCGACTGCCTCATGATATCAATCAGAATAACCAAATCACTGTTGAATCGGGTCACACTGATAAGTCTGCAATCAGTTTGAATAAAATACAACTCTAAAGTGCAGAATGTCATTTCACTGGATTTCATTAGGTTACCATATCATTCTCACATGATGACTTGAATCTCAGTGTAATAGTAAATATAGGCCAGTTTGTCACCATCATGACATGCACCAGTCAGCGGCCTCCTGCATTTCTACATCTTTCAAAACTACATAACCCTATCTGTCAAAATGGATGGACTCATAGCCTAATTCGTCTGGAGAACAAAATGATTTTAAGTCCATTCATCTGTTAATTGTGATACAGCCTGAACAGAAAAAAAGTAATGATATCAAACATTAGTTCATGCATAAACTGTAAGCTGAAAATAACAGAAAAATATGAAGCAAAACCATACTAGCAAATAGGCCTATCACAGATTTTGATTGAGACTTGATGATTCTTGTTAGGCAACTCAATCAGTGGTGGGCCCTACTCAGTCGTCTTCAATCCTTGCAACTGCAGAATGGACAGCCAGAGTAGAACGCTGAAAAATAAATTTGACTTCAGGTCAGCAGAGAATGTAGTGATGTTGCAGGCAGATTTAGTGATGGGGCGATGAGGCAATCCCTTCTTCTTGGCTTGCGCACAAGGCCTAGGCCTAGCTAATTAGGGCCTAGGCCTACAATGCATTGTCAGATCACACTTCACACAGGGCCAAATAAACTGGAAATGGAAGGAAGAGCATTGGGATGATAATCAATGACATGCAATGCATGGATCATGACGGAGTGGATATCACGACGAGATGAGTCAATCATACTCACAGTAAACACTATATCGCCATCGGCTACTTCATTCAGTACACAAAGTCATGCATCCAAAATGATGGCAAATCATGCATGGATGACATATACACTGAACTTCAAAGGCAATATTCCTGAATTTCAACCTAAAAATATCTTACCAAATTAATCCTACTATATCCACAGGTAATTAGAATCTGGTTGACACAATAGTTCATGAAAATCTACGGCAGAATTAGTGAAATTTGTGGGAAAATAACTGGATTTGGGTGGACTTTTTTCCCTATTCCGCCATCTTGACTTAAGGATGTCAACCTCGTCCCAGGCTAACAAACAAATTATGCAGTTCAACACTTAGACCACAGAGTAGTCTCTACATCTGACGATTTAAGAGACTACTGTCGCCCTCTTGATTCTGGCTGTGATTCGTCGGAATACGTCCAATCAGAATACGAATCTTCTCTGATGACGTATCGGCGGCAGGTATTCCCCAAAGAAGCCAAGTTTCCAAGATGGCGTCTGGCGTCCAACATTTCTCGCTTCGAACATTCAGCGAGGTAGTGCAACGAATGTCAGCGAGATAAACACTCAGTGACCTATTCCAGCGATGTTTTGTGTCATTAGCTAAACATCCTGGGGATAGTCCGTTGAAGAAACCACCCTGCTATCTCATTTCGACTCCTGTAGCTTGCCGTTACAGCGCTGCACACAGATGTACACGATGTAGGCATGATGTACAGGTCTGCTAACTGATGCGCGCGCATCCTGCCTGGTAGGAATTCCGACCACACTTCCGGTATGGCGGACCCCGACACCAGTTCCTAACGTGCTGCACGGTGGAACTGGATACCGGTTTATTCAACACTGTGCTTTCAATGCATTCACACTGTTGCAATTATCCAGCAAGTTGTCTGGTGACGAGGTAGCAGGTGCCCGTCATAGCCTCGAGCAACTTCTAAATTGGGTGCATATTTTTTATTGTTTTTATGAAACATGCACCAACATTCTTAGCGATTTGATAATAGAACACTAAAATTTTAATTACTAAAATGTCTGTGATAAAATTTTAGGACTTATATCTTGGTACACTAAAGATAAAGTAATTTTTGTACTTGAACTAGTTTTACTTTTCCCCAATAGGTGCCGCTGCATCCTGCAAAGCCGGCTTCCTCCCCTCAAAAATTTGCTGATTTCTACGCAAATAAACCAATATAAAAGATACTTTTGTCATATTAAATGAGCTTTTCGTTTAGTCAATTAATACGTCTATCAGTACCCTCAGTTTCTAGCTTAATAAAACCACAATTCACGCGTTTCTGCAAGCGTTTTGTCATCAGGGTTCAGCCATATTGTTCCAAGTCACTTGACCTGTCTTCACTCCAAGCCCAACCACCGTCGAGGATGCCGGAAAAACAACCCAAGCCGTTTGATCGACTGCCTTGCTGTGTGGTTCCTAAGAACTATGCCCTGAGGTTACAGCCTGATCTTGCAGCGTTCACCTTTGAGGGATCGCAGGAGATTTCTGTGAATGTGAGTGTAGGCTAATTGTGTTGTGAAGTGTAGGGCCTACCGCACCGGTATGGTAGGCCTACCTGAACTTTTGTTTTTGCATTCACTTCGGATTTCAGTTGCTGCCGCTGCTAGTGCTGAGTGATGTATGATAGCCGAGGCCTTACAGTAAGCCCTCGACTGTGTAGAGTTTAGACAACTTCAGTTCACGTTGCAGAGTCTGGTGTGGTGACTGCAGTAGGCCTAGTGTATAATAGACCCACTCATTGTTTCGATGCCTTCATGCTCATCACATCCTCTTTTGCTCTTGGTTTGATTGAGATTTCAGGCCTTTCCTTTTGAGGCGCACTAAAATGTGCATGTGCCTCGCAAACAATAGAATTTCTATTGTTTGCGAGGCACATGCACATTTTAGCGCACCTCAAAAGGAAAGGCCTGGATTTAGGCCTAGACTTAGGCCTATCTGTAGCTTGATCAAAACAGCATCCAGTCAAAACTCGATTTCTGTCGCCAACTAGTAAATAGCAAGCATGCATTATCAAATGGTAGTTTTACTGAAGACATTCAGTCTTCACCTACCCTGGCACTCTCACGGCCACATATATTAGATAAATTCCATTTCAACAGCAAACTTCAAATGCACAAGTTTTGTTTAAAAGAATCTCCATAGAAACCAAGATGGCAGGGGGTCAGGCTGTCAAAGTAATGAATTGGCCTTTGTGGTAGGCCTATTGTTGAAAACGAAAGTTGTGAAGTGATAAAAAAGAAAGGCAATCTTTCAGGCAATTTTGACAGTCTGAATTCTATTTGAATGCCTGAGTGAATTCGATTTTTTCTTCCGATCATTGTGGATCACTCTGGCTGTCTGGGCCTACTATTTACCATTAGCAGACTTCCAGCTGATAGTAAATAATAGACCTGGTTGAGCCAACAACTCCCAAGTCAAAATATCTTGGCCTATTTGGTAAACATGCCAGTATTCAGGAATAAGTCGCACAACCATGCCCAAACTTAAAAGATCATATTACGGTGAGAAAATGAAAGTGAAGGACGAAAGAGAAAGTAATATGTTTTGGGGGGGGGGAGTTGGACCCTTTCACTTGTCTAAGTGTATCTCTTGAGTCTACCCCACTGTAGCATTGTTGGCCCTTTGTGCGATTAGTAACCCAGGCCTCAGGCATGTCAGGTGCTGACCTCTCATATACCATATTTTCGCGACTATAGGGCGCACCTGACTATAAGGCGCACCCCGTAATTTCACACTAAACCCTTGACGAAATCCATACATAAGACGCACTGCCCTATAAGGCGCACCTCCCTATAAGACGCAGTCATCAGGTGAACCACAGCAATGTTATGCATCAAACTGACCTGGTTGTATGATTAATTAGCTTGTTGTGACAAGCTAATTAGCTTGTTGTGACACTTCTGATCAAATTTTCGGACTCTATCTGTAGATAAGGCGCACCACCCTATAAGGCGCACCCCCAATTTTAGACCCGTCTTCATGAAAAAAAGCCGCGCCTTATAGTCCGAAAAATACGGTATTTCCTGAGTCATTGACCATTGTACTTGTTCTGTTCAGGTGAATGAAGAAACCAACACCATCACTCTGAATTCTGTTGACATCAAAGTGACGAAAGCTAAATTTGGAAATGGTAAGAGGTTACTTAACTTTCAGTTAGCTTTAAAAGTGCATGGGATCTAAAAGTGCATGGGATCAATGACCCTGAACTCAGATTATAATTTATGTTCAACAATTTTGAGAAATACCTTATAGTACACGTACACGTACATGTAATTTTTTCTTACGTACAGCTGTTGCAGAAGTATCCTATGATGAAGAAGATGAGAAACTCACCCTGACATTCCCAGACCAGCTCCCTGTAAGTTCTGAATTTGATTTCAAATATATTATAGAAACCTTGGTCCCTTTCAAGAAATTTCGATTTCAGCTTGAGAAGAAGATCTTGCAAGCTAATAACTTCCAAAAGGTCGTATTCTAGAAGCTTCCTTAACTAAGGTTTACCTTTAGCTATTGTTTGAATACAGAAGTTTAAAGTGGACCTTAGAGTAAAGGAGGGTTCTAGAATACGGGCCTCAGTTTGCTGGCAAAAGGAGTGAAACTATAAAAAAAAGCAAGCAGGCCTTGTCTTCTGAGGTGAGCAAAAAACTGCTCTCCTGAGAACAATAGAAAACTCTATTGTTCAGTAGAAAACTCTATTGTTCTCAGGCGAGCACTTTTTTGCTCGCCTCAGAAGACAAGGCCTGAGCAAATGGATATGCTGAACTGGTCAGCATTCGTCGAAGATTTCACTTTTTCAATCTGTCACACACCTCCCGCCTCTTGGATATTCCTGTATGCATGTAGTTGGGTTGAAAATCCTGGTTTCCATCATATTTCACATAGTCTGTATGTCGCTTGCATTATTCGTTGTTCATTTCAGACTGGGGATGGTACCATATCTATGACCTTCACCGGTGAACTAAACGATAAGATGAAGGGATTCTACCGCAGCAAGTACACAACACCGGGAGGCGAGGAACGTTACGCCGCCGTCACGCAGTTCGAAGCAACAGATGCGAGGCGTGCGTTCCCGTGTTGGGATGAACCAGCAGTCAAGGCCACGTTCGATGTAACACTGGTTGTTCCTAAGGACAGGGTATCTCTGTCAAATATGGTAAGTTTGGAACATTTCCTTCTAAGGCCTTTTATATATTGTTTTATTCTGCAACAGGGCCTGTGTGAGGATTGGTCAACAGTGACCTCAAGATGATGTTTCAGCCCTTTCACTGCCAATTGTTATATTTTATTAAAAATGTTGAAATTCCTGAATGGTTAGAGGAATCCTGTCCATAGGTATTCATTGGAAAGTACTCAGTGAGAGCTTTCCAGTGAATACCAATGTAACAGGATTTCTGCACATGGACTTACAATTCGACTTGTACGTACTTTCTAATTTGACATTGAAAGCAACAAAAAATTCCTGCAAAGTCATATTTTGATGCAGGATTCATGAATAGTTGTACATGTGCAAATGCCATATGCAACTAATATGGACGGATTTTCCTTTTACAGCCTGTAAAATCAGAAACAGACATGGACGGAGACACAAACCTTAAAGTCGTCCAGTACGAACAAACACCAATCATGTCAACCTATCTCTTGGCGTTTGTGGTCGGCGAGTTTGACTTCATCGAGGACAAGGATTCCGATGGTGTCCTTGTGCGGGTGTATACACCTGTGGGGAAGAAAGAGCAGGGGAGATTTGCCCTGGAGGTGAGGTTAAAAAATGTCATGGTGTTAGCAGTTTTGGGGGGTCAGCTTTTTATCACCCAGTGGCCTAATTAGCAGAGAGCTAACCCTTTGACTAATTCAATTTTCAGGTGGCTGTGAAGACGCTACCGTTTTACAAAGACTACTTCCAGATAGCATATCCTCTGCCAAAAATGGACCTAATTGCCCTTGCAGACTTTGCAGCAGGTAGGAACATCTGCGTATTTCTGGCAAAAAGTTGTCTTTTCTGGTTGGCAGGAAATGCAAATCATATGACGCACGTCTTCTGAAGGTTTGTTAGCTTAATTTCTTTTTCATAGCTGACAATGAATGGCTAGGGCAGTGGCATACTGGCTCGAGTGTAGGATTCCTGACCGATAGCCTGCAAACCTAAGGTTATGTTTCATTTCCATTTTCAGGAGCCATGGAAAACTGGGGCTTGGTAACATATCGTGAGACTGCACTTCTAATCGACCCTGATAACTCCTCCTCCTCGACCCGCCAGTGGGTGGCGCTCGTCGTAGGCCACGAGATCGCTCATCAATGGTTTGGAAATTTAGTGACAATGGTGGGTACCTTTTCCCTTAATGCATCAAGTGCCGAGTTTTGCTGGAGTGGGTCGTATTTTTTACCTGCAAATACTTACCACAAGTTCTTTTTCTCTCCAGGAATGGTGGACCCACCTCTGGTTAAACGAAGGCTTCGCTTCGTGGATCGAATACCTCTGTGTCGATCACTGTTTCCCCGAGTACGACATCTGGACGCAGTTTGTCTCGTCCGATTTTACAAAGGCCATGGAATTAGACGCCCTACGCAACAGCCATCCCATCGAGGTCCCTGTTGGACATCCGTCGGAGGTGGATGAAATATTTGACGCCATTTCGTACAGCAAGGGCGCATCGGTTATCAGAATGTTACATGAGTACATCGGAGACCAGGTTAGTGCTCTTGTACTAGTATCTTGAATATTCTATGTTTTCACATGGCTTCATTTGGCAAAAAGAGGCCATGTAATGAAACATTGACACAAGCAAAGTAATAAGCAAAGTAATATTTTTCTGTTTTAGTTAGTACTGCAGCCAGCAGGAATAACAATCCTTAAAGCCCCTCTGTATTGAATTTTACGGTATTTTCAAAGTGTTAGGCGAGTACAGGTAGAGGTCTCATAGCCTCATGAAGGTCCCTAAAATGCTTGCCTGATACATACTTTAAAGAATCAAGACCTAGTTTTTAGCACACATTGAAAAAACTACAGGCAGAGCTCTAATGTATTCAGACAGAGGACAGTACATTTTACACTACACTAACGTCGGAGGACATAAGGATTTCCGGAATCCAATACCGTGTTGCTTTAAGTTTGAAATCCGAGAGTCGAGACCTCCATTTTTGACCTGTCAAACTTGATTTCTCGCCAGGATTTCCGTAAGGGCATGAACCAATACTTGACAAAGTGGAAATACAAGAATGCACAGACGCCAGACCTGTGGAACGCCCTTGAAGGACCGAGCGGCAAACCAGTGAGCGACGTGATGAAAACATGGACAAATCAGATGGGATTCCCTGTGCTCAAGGTGTCAAGGAAGCAAGACGGTGACAACTGCATCCTTACCATTTCCCAGGAGAAATTCTGCGCAGATGGAAAGTGTCCAGGTAAAAAATGTTCGGACTAGGTTTTGCTGTGGAAGGTCACATATGTAACAAATTCCTGTCAGTCTTTTTCACAAGTCCTACTGGCCCCTTGCTGCCAGTCCCAGAGAACAGCCTTTCAAAAAAAATGCAGTTGAAACAGGTCTTCTTTCTATCTTTCCAGGAAAAGATTACAAGTGGATGGTTCCAGCTGGTATCTGCACAGCCTCCAGTCCCGACAAACCCGTCCTCACCTTCATGTTAGACAAAGAATCCGCTGAGGTCACCATCCCAAATGTAAAACCTGGCGATTGGGTCAAGCTGAATTCTGGAACGGTTGGTTTCTTCAGGACTCGGTATTCCAGCGAGATGTTAGATACATTGTTACCAGCTGTCCAGAACAAGACGTTGCCACCGAGAGATAGACTGGGGCTTCAGAATGACCTCTTTGCACTGGTAAGTTGAGTTTCATTTGGTACTGTCTTCTAAGGCTGCTGTTACCTAGGCGCTCAATATGGTCACCACACTTGGTGGCGGCTCCTGGTGACGTCATAAGTGACCCGTCACATCAAATCAGGTATTAAGCCGCACAAGGTGTGAACCAGGATGAACCAAAGTACCGGTAACTCCGGGAGATAAAGGAAGAAATGTAGTCACTCAGATTTTACAGAAGACAGACAATACGCAGAGGCCTACCTTAATTGACAAAATGTTGGTCTCAACCTGCCAACTTTAGAGCGACTTAGTACTCGTTTTGTGGTGACGGGTCACACATATGCAAATTGTTTGAAAAATGTCATCAGGATAGAGCTTGGACCATCCCCTACAAAGTATTCAATCATTGTTATATCATTTTTAATCTTCATATATTTTCAGGCGCGAGCTGGTGTTGCCCCAACTGTTGACTTCTTGAAGCTAGCCATGGCATACAAGGATGAAGATAATTACACCGTCTGGAGTGATCTGTCCAGCAACCTCTCATCACTGAGTGTGATTCTTCAGTACACAGACTACTACAAGAATTACGAGGCGTACATTAAGGATTTGTTCAAACCGATTGGTGGCAAGTTGGGTTGGGAGCCGAAGCCAAATGAAGGTAAGAATAGAAAGTGTCTCAGTAGTAAATTATGTCAGAAAAATGTAAATAAGTTAAAGTAATAATTTATTTTGTTAATTTTAACTAAAAGTGACACCATAAAGTCCACGTCACCCACCGAATCATGATCACCATGGAATTTTTTTTCCTTTGGTTGAAGGTACCAAGTTTGTTGTCAATATGTGTGATTTAATTCCTAATTTGTTATGGTCGCTTTAGGTCACCTTGATGCCCTACTGCGAAGTCTCGTCATTGGACGTCTTGGTCGAAATGGCGACACAGATTGCATCTGTGAAGCCAAAGCACGGTTTGAGAAACATTTTGACCAGTCTGGAACATTGCCGGCAGATTTCAGGGGACCGGTGAGTAAAACTTTTCAGTTATCCGGTTATCAGATGTAAAGCAGTAAGCAGCTGCTATTACGAGGGATCTTTTGTGTGATAATTTTCTAACTGTAAGGGACAATTCCAGATTTTATTTCTAAGGAGTCAGAAAGTCCCAATATTTACAGATTTCTCACGTCGATTCCTCATGACTTGCTTACACACGCAACCATAGTTTGTCGACAAACTATGGTTGCGTAAAGCGACAGGCAATTTGTTATTGCTTGTCGGTTTACGCAACCATAGTGTGTCGAAGTATCAGTATTGCCTGTCACACCACCAGCCCATAGTTTGTCTGTGGAAGCCCAGTTTTATTCTTACATGACTATGTTCATCATTTGTAGGTGTATACGACTGTCTTGACCCACGGTGATGAGGAAGTATTCGAGAAGATGATGAAGCTGATCACTCGTACTGATATGCAGGAGGAAAAAGTCCGCATTATGAGGTCACTAGGAGCAGTGAAGCAGGACAGCTTGATCCAGAGAGTTCTTGATTTCGCCATGTCGGTAAGAGACTTCTTATTGTTGAAGTGTCTGTATTGCCTGTGAGTGTCACTTTACACGACCATAATTTGTTGTGGTGCCTAGTATATTGCCTGTCACTTTACACGACCATAATTTGTTGTGCCTAGTATATTGCCTGTCACTTTACACGACCATAGTTTGTTGTGGTGCCTAGTATATTGCCTGTCACTTTACACGACCATAATTTGTTGTGGTGCCTAGTATATTGCCTGTCACTTTACACGACCATAATTTGTTGTGCCTAGTATATTGCCTGTCACTTTACACGACCATAGTTTGTTGTGGTGCCTAGTATATTGCCTGTCACTTTACACGACCATAATTTGTTGTGGTGCCTAGTATATTGCCTGTCACTTTACACGACCATAATTTGTTGTGCCTAGTATATTGCCTGTCACTTTACACGACCATAGTTTGTTGTGGTGCCTAGTATATTGCCTGTCACTTTACACGACCATAATTTGTTGTGGTGCCTAGTATATTGCCTGTCACTTTACACGACCATAATTTGTTGTGCCTAGTATATTGCCTGTCACTTTACACGGCCATAATTTGTTGTGGTGCCTAGTATATTGCCTGTCACTTTACA
>NMRB01000823.1:164396-177165 GCA_002633025.1 Notospermus geniculatus | reverse complement strand
GAGAGTTTCGTCACGGAAGAGCGAGCGCTGGAGGTGGAGGCCTTCTATGACAAGCATCCCGCTCCCGCCGCAGAGAGGACCATCCAACAAGCTGTCGAAAATATCCGTCTGAATGCCCAGCAGTTGAAGCGAGATTCTGACGCCATGAAGGAATACCTTCTGCAGTGGAATTAGATGGAGTAAAGAGATTGTCAATTACTTTAGAGGTTATGGTTGGTGTTGGACTGCAGACTACAATGAAATTTCAAAAAAGATGAAATCCACTTTTCAGAGGAATTGACTTCACTTTTCATATCTTTATGCTTCGCTGATGAATGTACTTCGAAAAAATTCCAGTAAATTTTGAGTGGCTAGTGCCAACTACAGATGCTCAACTTCCTTGTTATATGTGTCAGGGGCATAGTTAACTTTTATGGCCTAGGGGGTCAAAATTGATCGAGTGTGGAGGGCAAAGTTGGAGGGGGTCTGGGGCCCTCCCCAAGAAAAAAAATGATATTCTACACCCTCTCAGATGCCTTCTCCCCACATCTGACACTACACTAACTTGGCTTGAAGAGGGGAAATGACCTTTTAGAGGAAAAATTTGTTTTCTTCCTTTTTGCGCTGAGTGGTCATTTGCCCCCTGCCGCCCCCCCTCCCTGCTAGCTACGCCCCTGTGTGTGGTGCGTAGACAGTCTTGGTCACGTCCCATTAAAGACATCAGTAAAATTTAATACATGGCAACAGTTACAACCAGTCTATACTTGATGAGAATTATATGTATTAATGCATTACTCAGGTCGTGATTCAAAATAAGTTACGGTAATACATGTATTTTGTTGGAATTACCTGATCATGTTCCAACTACATTTATGATCCTCACTTATTGAAACAGGGTGAACAAAATGTGTTAACTGTCTGGCATATGATTTGTCAATCTCTCAGTGCTTATTATTACCATACAGGTATAATGTTACCCTGAAATTTTTTAAGCCCCCTGGTTATTATGTGTATGGATTTTGCTTGTGTCACTGCGGAGAGGCAAGTCCCACAAAAATAAGTTCAGGAAACCTAGTACTAGAGTTGTTAGGATGCCCTTGGAAATCCTGCCGAGCATATTATAGGATTATCCTCCAATTAGATGAACCAAATAATGCCAGACGGAAAATCATCATCCTCACCGTCATTCTCGATGGTGACATTTTGTGTCGCCCTGTAATTGACATGTCTGTGTTTATAAATATGAATACTTCAGGGTTGGTGTTTAATTATTTTCTTTACAATTGTCAACCTTACAGGCGTGGATCCAAGGGGGTGCGCCTGCCCCTTTTGGCCAACAAATCTGTAAAATCGACCATGAAATTCTGGAATTTGGAATAAATCATTGAAATTCACTGCAGATTTCAATGTTCCTAGCACAGGGTGCCCCCTCTTTTCCAAAATCCCAGATCCGGCCCCGTCTTATGATGTACCCGGTAAAAAATGTGCTATGAATCTGGTTTTTGTGCTGTGGTTGCATGTTAATTGTTCGGCTTGATATTTTTTTCACAGTACATTGCTACAAGTTGCTAATGCTATGAGTTGTGACTAGTTTTGGTCAAGTGCCTTTTGTAGTTTTTGTTGGGCGACAACTGTAAGTGGAAATTAATGTGCAACAAGTAATGGTAACTAGAAAATACTCCCTAATATCCACGATGTATTATAATCATACTTCAGCAGTTTATTTCCGAAAATGCTCATTGTTTTAAAATGAGTTGCTATAAGTGAAATTGAAAATGAAATTGCTTCATCAAAATCTGGTTAAAAAACACGGTTAAAAAACAAAAACACGGTTAAAAAAATAACATATCAAAGTTCAGATACTTGGGTCTCACTAGACATCATAACTCAACTACCCCGGTACCGGAGTCCAGCAGACGGTATCTTCTGTCAACGTTTTCTCACATCCTGTGGTGTTAATTGAAAAATATTTGAAGAAAGATTGTTCTTTTCAACGATCTGAAGAATGTTTCTTCAATTTTTTTTCAATTTGACTCGAACTCTTTTAGAAAACTTCTACATGTAAATGTACACGTATTGTCTGCTCAAACCCGGTGGCAGATAAGTCAATGTACAAGGTTCGATGCCAATGCTGTGGTTATGGCAACACACACCTGATGATATCATGGCTTCATTCCACGGGCCTAGTTTCCCTGTGTCATGTACACTAATAGTTGATTATGACATTCCACTGTACTAGCCTTGCGTTGGACGGTCGCTAAATTCCCCAGCTGACCTGTGCATACAGCTTGTCACATAAATTATTCAGAAATAAACATACGGTACGTTAGTTCATCAAGTGAATTTTGGTTCTTTTCATTTAAGGTCCATCCATTTTCGTACGTACGCATCAAAATCCGTATTTTGGATCTCCCCTGTACGTTTATGTAGGCCTATATCATGTATATTTCGGGGTAGGTGTACATCCAACTCGGCCCAAAGCCGGGGTATGTTACTTCAGTTCATTGTCCATGGGGGCGCTATTTGGACCTCGGAAACACCCAGGCCACCCCGCCCGTTCTTAAGTCCATGTGCCCTTTACGCGTCAGGTCGCATCATCATCACCTTCAGCTAGGAATCCACTGCTGATTTTCTGCGTTGCGACTTGCTTTGCAACCTGCTACCTGCGATTGAATACGATCGCAAGGAACCGATACCGGTGTAGTAGAATCCAATGTCCCCCGTTATGTGATGTCCCCCAACAATACATTTACGGCACCATTGAATTGGAATCCAGAGAGACCAAGACCCTTAATCCTGCGACAAACAATGCAGGGGACATCAGGCGGGTGGGGGACATCAGATTTTATCACACCTGTCGCCGACCGATTGCCGACTTAAATTGACCACATCTTCGCAATCACGTCTGGCGAGTCCACTATAACGGCGATCGAGTGCTCAGTAGCAACGCAAAATCAGCTTGAAAATCAATGGTGGTTTCCTAGCCTGCTAGCTTTATACCTTGCCGCTCATGTTGGCAAGTCAAGTCCGCGCGAGGGGCATCAACGATCGACTCAGCCGCGATGTAACAGTCTGCATCAGGTGATGAAATCGGTCAGGTCGCAATACGAAAATCTCTGCGCTCATGAATAGACAACCATTGGCGAGATCGAAGCTTCCCGTGACATGGACCGATGCCGCAGTTCATGTGGAAGCCTCAAGCTCGGGAGGGAGGGGCTTATGGCCAGAGGCCCACTGGCCACTAATTATCAATTAATTCCGCACTAGAAAATCATGTTGAACTTTTACAAACTTTATTTCAGGATCATATAACAGCACATTAGGTTACAGCACATTTTTAGATTTGGGAAATTCCAACTTGTGGAAGGTCGTGCCCCATGAATGTACACATTGTATAATAGGCTACATGTATTGCAAGAAACAAGTGCCAACACATTATGCAGTCCAAGAAAGCCAGTAAGTGTCAATCAGAACTTTGATGACGTGCGTATAGTTCATAGTGCTTTTCGGAATGTCCAGTCATTTTTCGACTCCCTTTACCTTGCAATGGAACCCCGAGAATGGAACCCAACCACAAACCACAAATTGGCCAGTTTCGTGTGCATGACCACTTCTAAAAGAAGTTCAGGTCACTTTGAATCCGATTCAAGATAATCATGCAATCATGCACACGTAACTGGCCCATTTGTGGTTTGGTTCCATTGCAAGGTAAATGGATTGCAGATATGACTGGATATTCTTAGTTTACCGTACTACGGTAGGCCTACTCATTGTTAGGGATTACTCGAAGGTTCGTATTCGGACTGGGAGGGCTCAAGACCAATACTAAATTCTAGAACACACGACGAGCTAAAGTCCAAGATTGTTCTTAGGTTGTCTAAAGTTGTCTAAAGTACATGTATAGGATTGTCCCGAGAGGTTGTCTAAAGTATAGGATTGTTCCGATACTGTCCTGAACAAAGTAAAGTATAGGATGAGTCCTGAATAAAGTCTAGATGATTCCTTCCCACCATTTACAGCTGATCAAACTGGTTGTTTCTCGTAGCTTGGTTCAACTTCAACCATTGGATGGCTTTCATCTCGCCCGAGTTCGTAACCACTTTAGCAGGCGGAAAGAGGACCTTGTCGATGAGATGGATAACACCGTTACTGACGGAGAGATTGGGTCCCCACACGATGGCCTTGTTCACAACCACATTTCCTGAAAAGATGTATGGAACATGTATGACACGTGCAGAACATGTATGGCACGTAATATCTTCTACAAACAGCAAACACAGGCGGCCATGTCGAATTAGCGGAACCAGCGGAAACAACGGAATCAGCGGAACCTGGTCTGCAGCCGATAGAACGAACACGTGACTCGTTGCTTCGTTTAGCTGTTGACTGAAAGCAACACGCGACTTGGTGTTGCTAAGCAACACGCGGCTGCAGTCATGTTGTGCAGATTGAGACCTACATGTAGGCCCTAGGCTTGCTAGGTCTAGGTTGGGCTACCGGTAGGCCTGGCCTCGGCCTACCGTAGACCTAGTTTTTTCCGGCGCCTAACAATTCGATTTGAACAGTGCAGTTATTATTTTAAAAAACCACATTATGTTTTTCCTTCAAGTTCCGCTTGTTCCGTTGTTTCCGCTGGTTCCGCTAATTCGACATGGCCAACACAGGCATGATGACGAGGCCTCTGGAGAAAGGGGCCGGAGGAATTGAAAACCGCTGCCTGTTAACTGCGGCGTGCAATTCCCGGGCGTGTTCCTCCGGCAACCACCGAGAAAGTCATCTGCACCCCGGTGTAACACCTGTCAGTGTTCCCATCCGAGTATTGCCTATGCCGACGGATTAATCCGCGACTTGACAATAGGGGACACACCAACCAACAGAAACACCGTCGACACCTGTCAACGAGAAAATCGCCACTAGACTTACCAGTCCAAGGGCAAACTCTAATTCGGACGTCTTTGCCTTCAACGGTCTTCACGAACCCTGTGCTCAAACCTGGGCTGTAGAAGGTGCCAGAGACGATGTGGTACTTCAGGATATCTGAAATTATAGAAGGACACGTTGGAGAATACTCCAGGAAGTGCGAGCCTAGGACATTCCAGTCTGTTGCCGGAATGTCGCATACATGTACTAGATTCGGAAGACTCTAGATCCTCATTCCGGGCATCATGCTGTCGTTGAATTTCCGGGATAGGTTGGAGACGGTGGTTCTTACAGTTGCCCATTACCTACCAGTGAGGGCCGTCTTGTTCTTGAGCAGGTGGTCGAGAGTTCCCTTCGGCAGTCTCTCAAACGCTTTGTTTGATGGAGCAAACAGGGTGAACGGGCCAGCACCTGAAAAAAGATGAACTTTCATTGACGATTTCGGCACAACTTATCCTAACTATAGGAAGTCCAATTTCTTCCTTGCAGACACTGAAAAGCCGTTTACGAGTCGCAGGTGGGCAGCAATGCCCCCTAAAGCAAACAAATCATTCAAACAACGTTTGTCAAGTTTGTCTCTGCAGAGCTCTGCGACAGTAGGCCTACATACCATGGAGCGTGTTTACAAGTCCGGCAGTCTTGACAGCAGTAGCCAGGGTTCCTCCAACCTTCTCGTACTTGGTAAGGATCGTGACCATATCGGCAATGGGGATTGGGTACATGACCCTGTCAATGATGTGGATGATGCCATTGGAAGCCTTCTGGTCCACCTTGACAATCCGACCTCCGGCAGCAGTAACAACCTAGGAGAAAAAGACGGAACGACTGGAATGAGCGTAGGATTCACTGGTCGTCGGGAGCAGATGGTCAGAAACCGCTCGTCTACGTTTAAAATTAAATATTTCCCTTCGAGAGCGCTGGGCCAACAGACCCGACATATCAGCCTTCGGTCACTTCACCCTTGGACAAAGTTCTCTCCATGTGGGTCGAGGACGGTAGGGAGTAATTGCAACACTTGTCCGGGAAGATGACAGATTATTGTCAGTATAAAGATTTACCTTTCCGTTCTTGTAGACGTTCACCCGAATGTTAACAGCCTTTCCATCCACCTTCAGCAGACTCGGGGCAAGGAGTTCGTTGGATAGCCGAGTGGACAGCACCTCGCCGGCAACGACGTGGTAGGTTAGAAGTTCGGCGACTCGCTTCTTGTTCTTAAACAGTTCCTTCCTCAGGTACGGGCATGTAAACATATGGTCGAAGGCCTCGTCGGAGGGGGCGAAAATCGTGAATGGACCTGGAAATGGACAACCTCAGATACCCAACCAGGAGACCGAAAACGCCGAGAAAGCCTTCTCCGCGAGAAGAGCTTTCTCGGCGAGAAGAGAAGCACAGCTAGGAAGGTTTTGCTCCTTGATAAACCCGAGCATGCCACTGGGCGTATAGGTGTACGTCTGAAAAAATAGATATGGAATGAAACGCCAGAAGTTACCTCCAGATTTGATGGTATCGGTCAGATCGGCAAACTTAAGGAACGTCATCAGTTTGTGTAGCTTCAGCTTGTCAGCGAGTTCAACCAGATCCATGGATGTCCTTCCGCCCGCTGTGTCATGGTTATCATCGTGGAGAGAATAGGGAAAGTACCATTCGTCGGAGACCGAGAGTGCCTGAGACGCACAGAACAAGGCAGCCAGGATGAGAAGCTTCATTTTCGTCACCAGCGATCCTCGGCATGGGCAGGAATGATTCTACCTGTGTAGACTCCCCGAATTTATACCGTGCCCCTCTGTACGTTAGGTCACGTGTTTTACCGCCTTTGTTTCGTAAGCATTCAACCTCGATCGCCTGAGACGGTCAATGCCTATCATTCTTAATGGTATTGATTGGATACAATGAACCTGCAGACCAGGTTGGTGGGTTGGTGTTTCGATCCGTTCGAGTGAACCGCCAGAATGACATAGGACTTGTTAATTTCATTGTGTTTGTCCAACCCTGCTTTTGTCCTGTCTCACCTTCGACAATGGGGTCACTCAGTAAAATGTAGTTGTTATCTAATGTTTGTCCAAACTTAGAAACCGGCGGAATGCTATTAGTATTTATAGTCGAGTCACATGGTCTTCATTGAAGCAGGTTGATTTGTCGTCTGATCAGATCGCCGCCGCCATGCATGATGGCTGTTCAGTTCGTTGTATAGTGTTTTTCAGGTAGTTCTGGCCAAAGGTACATGTACTTGGCTGACCTCTTGCCAAACTGTAATGGTGTCATCACCAGAGCCAAAAGCGTGATTTTCTTGCGGATTTTGAGCAAACCAAGGTCTTCTTCACGTGTTTTACCGCATTTGTTTCGTAAGCATTCAACCTCGATCGCCTGAGACGGTCAATGCCTATCATTCTTAATGGTATTGATTGGATACTATGAACCTGCAAAAGCAGGTTGGTGTGTTGGTGTTTCGATCCGTTCGAGTGAACCGCCAGAATGACATAGGACTTGTTAATTTCATTGTTTGTCCAACCCTGCTTTTGTCCTCTCTCACCTTCGACAATGGGGTCACTCAGTAAAATGTAGTTGTTATCTAATGTTTGCCCAAACTTAGAAACCGGCGGAATGCTATTAGTATTTATAGTCGAGTCACATGGTCTTGATTGAAGCAGGTTGATTTGTCGTCTGATGAGAACACCGCCGCCATGCATGTTGGCTGTTAGTAGGCCCTATAGTGTTTTTCAGATAGTTCTGGCCAAAGGTACATGTACTTGGGTGACCTCTTGTCACCAAACTGTAATGGCGTCACCACCAGAGCCAACCAAAAAGCCCCCAGGACCAAAAAGCTAAATACGTCCTTGTACTGCGTCCCAACACAGGAATACCACTAGGTTTCGGACCCCCCCCCCCCCCCCNCCCCCCCCCCCCCGTATTGGGGAGTAAATGGTACCGGTACCGGTAACAATTGAAAGTGATTTTTTTAATCCGAGTATCAGCAGTCAGAAGGTAGGCCTAAATGTGTTATATTTTGATCGATCGTGATCAAATTTCAATACATACAAACATGTCAGGCAAACAGATCGATATATGCTGAACTAAACTTATTTGTCTATTTTATTTTCCGATCGATGGATTGACCGTTATGACACTTTTTCATCATCTCTGTAACATAGGAATACTCCTGTTTCCAAATGCAATGCAAAGTGTCTTCAAATCTCGGGTACAGAGGTTGATAATGCGCGGCGATTCGACGAGGCCGATGGTGAATACAGACAACGCACCCCTGTTATCATGGATCTTTAAATGGTGTTACCGAATTTCTTGGCGGGCCGCAGACGGACCAGGTATGACAGGAATCAGCGTCCTAGGAATGCAGATCCTCCAAACAAGAGCCCGCTATTGTAAGGTTATATTCGAATGGACATGGTCTTTCTAGCCGTATATTCTAATCCCTCGCAGAACAATAAGACCGGACTTGGATTCTAGGGGGACTTAGATTCCTTTCACACCTGCAGAAGTCCATGCATGGAACCTTGGAGGAATTACATGTAGTATAATTCCTCCAAGATGGATGATTTATACACCTCTGTGATTGGAGAAAAACTTGACAGAAACAGACAGGTGGCATCTGATGGACGACCGGACCTTTTCAGCAAGTTCTGGCTTCAGGGTCACAAACAATGTGATGGTTCAGCGAGTCCACGCCTCATCAGGCACGAGGAAGAACCGACTCCTCAATCTTCATCTTGAATTGCTTCTCCTGTTTACTCTTAACCTCATCATCGGGGCCATCTTTAAATGTAGAAACCTGCGTTTCACCCGCTGTATTTTTAATTCATCACAGCAATACGTCGTGCAGTATCAGATTATTAGACGAGTGACCATGGCATCTGTCTACGTATGGGCCGTCAGCTTCATTTTTATTTACAATTCAGCGGAATCCAAAATTTCGACGTCATGGGTTGTGAATGACGCAGTTTTTGTAACGTCAGAATGACGCACGACGGCTGATGACGTTCAACAGTCGCAAAGGCATGCGCACCTGCGTTTTAACCGAGTTGATGATCAGCGCCTCCTTTTGTTTGCCGGTACCCCATTGGATTGCATTTCCATGACGTGAAGTATTTCAAGAGATGTCAGATTTGCGAATCCTCACTAATAACTGGGCAACGTTGGAGAGCTGCGAATACCAATGAGAAATTTGTTCCATATAATGAAGCTGGAATCAAAACTACTGGACCAAAACAGTAAAATAGTCGGTAGTGTACCGAGCGAGCAAGACAAATTCATTTCTGCAGAATCAGGTGGCCAAAACCAAGCCTCCCACTACCATGGCACCAACATTTTTTCGGTGCAGGTTGGTATCCACTATCGCAGCTGACTGGGGGACGAGACCTCTTCGGTCACATGAAAGGAGACCTCGACAACAATAGTTTTACCGACACTACGGGTCCGTCTGGTTACCCCCGGACCGCCCAGTATGGTCACGGCAGTCCAGTGAAATTTCCAGACTTCAAAGTCGGTAGCCCTCGCTTTGGAATCAGAATTTCTTTGAAAATTGATTATTCGAACATAACTAAGGACGCACCGGTAATGGCAACATCTCTTTATTTTCATGCTAATGTCAAAATCAAGTTACTTTATGACCCTGAGTTTGACTCATTCCATTTAGAACTCCAACTCGCCCTTAAAATCATTTTCAAACAGGAAAAAGTTGGTGAAGAGTGTTTTCGGTATGCATCTCTGTTTAAACCAACTAAAAATATTTGGGTTGATGTCCATGTGACCTTTGATTTTCTCTCTGGGCGGATTGAGATAAAAAGATATGTTCCTGGGAATAAATGCGTTATTCGACATTTTGAAACAAATCCCGGACCAGTCGAATATATCCGCTTTATAGTTATGCCACGGAGAAAAGCACGTTTTGCAATCGGCTACACGCCAATAGCAAACGCCGATTTCTACGGTAGTGTATGTTGTCTCCTGCTATATGAGGGACGTGGAGTAAATGATACAAGAGAAGGTAAGATTCTGCACAGCCTCGTGTAGGCTTATATATTTTTGCAACAAAGGTTCGAAAGAAACAGTCGAACCGCCAACGCGAACACCAAGCCCATTGTTCGATGGCACGCAGAGAGCACCGAACAAAAGCATAGACGTTCGCGTTGGCGTTTCGGGGGCTTTGCGAAAACTCTATAATGGAAAGCCGCTCTTAGACACGTGTAACTTCGTCAAATGCATGGTGGAAGTGTGTGCATTTAGTGAAGTTACACGCATCTAAGTCTCAACTTTTTGAATACGACCCCAGGACCGGTATTCATAAAACTACTTAAGTCTAAGTGTGATACTTATCTTTTGTGTTGAACAAAGGATAAGTGCCAGACTTAGACTTAAGTAGTTTTATGAATACCGGTCCTGGCTTTTATCCTTAACGTCAGTTGTTTCTTTCAAAGAAAATGCATATGAATCGATATTCCTCAGGTCTCCTACACGTGGTCGTACCGTCGCTCTCACTGATGATAGGAATAATCCGCGCCTCATCACTACCGCAGGGTCGCATTTAGTTATACGATGTGCTATTTTATGCATATGGAACCATACCTGCAAATCATTCGGAACTGACGGCGATTTTTGTCGAATTGTCCCGAAAACTAGAGCGGGGTTGTTCAGTTTGAAGATGCCACCAAGACCTTTCTCGTGGAGTCATCGAAAATGAACGGCGCCCAGGTGTCTGCAGCCATCATCACAGCCCGAGCCAGATTACTCAGCAGTAAGCAGTACGTCCAGCTCCGTCCTGGGATACCACAATTCCGCACGGAATTCAAACGGTGTAGTGCATAAATGTTTCAGGGCTTGCCAATGACGAGTACGGTACCCAAGTGAATACACCCAATCATACGTTCTAAAATACGGTAGGCCTACCATCTTGAGTTGAACTAGATGTCGCTGAAGCTGGGAATCCACTGTCGCGATTTCGTTGCGGTTGTAATTGAGTTGCGTCGATCGCAACTCCACCGCAGGCGTGTCTCCGGCAACCGGCGGTATGCCGGTGAAGCGGGTGATCCACTGTTGCGATTTCGGCTTGAGACGGGGTTGCGATCACTTACGATCACCTTATAAGGACTTCCGATTGCCATATAAGGTGATTGCAAGGGATCGCAACCCCGTCTCAAGCCAAAATCGCAACAGTGGATCACCCACTTTATGCATCGCTGGCAAGCTTGCGTTGGGTTGCGGCAAGTACCACCGCAAGGGATCGCAAGTAGGGGCCCGCCGCCGACCAAAATCGCAACACAGTGGATCACCCGCTTGAGGATAACTCGAAGCTTTGTTACCGGCACAAATACAAACCGGCTGAATGACTGATGATCAGAGTCCACGGATGGTAAGGAGGAGCCTGTATCATATGCAATGGGTAATACACGTCTGTGGTAAAGCCTGCCGCACACGAGAGAAATTATCTGAGCAAAATGTAATTCGAGGATTTTTACTTAGTTAATTTCCTCTCGTGTGCGGCGAAGGATGTTGGATCTAAAACGGACAGTACACTTCCATGGCCACAGGCCATTTTATGCCGTCATGTGATTCGTACGCATGCGCTATAGCAAAATGACGCGAGCCAAATAACTCCACGGCGCACACGGTGAGGAAAATTGTTCGTGATAAAAATATATCAAACATGTTTAATATTTTGTTCAAGGGCAGTTGAGGCAAAAAAAACTCGCAAGAAATTCGCCGCACACGAGAGGAAATTGGCTGAGTAAAAATCACCGAACGGCATTTTCCTCAGCTAATTTTTCTTTGGGGGGGCAGGCTGGAGTGCGAAGCAGTGCCTTGCGAAGCAGAAAACTCACCGAAAATACGCGCACACGCGCATTCGGTGTATTCGGTGCATTCGTGCATTCGCGAGGCAGAAAACTCACCGAAAATACGCGCGCACGGTGTATCTCTAGCCTAAAGCCAAGCGCACATTTGCGGCAAAACTCAATGCGCTAGGGGCGTTTTAAAAGTCGACTGACCCAACGCTGTCGACTCGTATTCAGTCTAAAAATGTATATAATTTTGGTATTACATGAAATATACACTGTTAGAAATATCCTTACTAAATTTACAGAAAAGTGCCTGCAGCAGAGTTTCAGGCTTTTTCTTTATTTCTACTGTTGAAAGTTAAAAGTACAGAAAATTGTAAGATAACAACTGTATTGGAAAATTGATTTACAGATAAACTGTAAACAAATGTTACACTGTAACTTCCATTTACAGGAATCCATATTTTTAACTTTTGACTGTGAAAATAAAGAGAAAGCCTGAAACTCTGCTGCAGGCACCTTTCTGTAATTTCAATGTATAGGCCTACCACTTGGATGCTTCATAACCCTTTTCGAATGGCATAGACAATCAGCCTCATCCGACAGACCCTAAATTGGTTCACAACCTTTTTTTCATGCATGTCCTGGCTGGGATCGAACCCACACACGGCCTGTTAGGACTGAAAGTCAAGCGTGTTAGACCACTCGACCACTCCAGAACATACTGTCAAAGCCATGATTTAATAAACTTGGCAAACACCATCCAACTTGCCTGCAAGGGAATGAAACCCGTGTTGACAGGCACAATATTTAGTACACAATACTACGAAGTCCCTTTCACCGACCAGGCCAATGTACATGTAGGCCCGAGGCCCTAAACATGGTTTCTGCTTGCTCTTGATTGGCGTCTAGCACGACTCATTTTTGCAACAATACTTTCACCATCGAACATCGAAAATCGAGCGTCAAATGCCCTCATGGGAACTTATATTTCATCATCTATATGTGCGTAAAATGCATTCATGTCATTTTCGCTTTACTTATAATTCCAAAGGGGAACGATTTTTAATACAACTACCAACAAC
>NMRB01000823.1:128374-154019 GCA_002633025.1 Notospermus geniculatus | reverse complement strand
AATGGCTCACTCCTGCACCTCCCCAAGTCCCATGAACACCTTTTGTAAATTGGAGATTTTCTGGTCGGTACCAGGTCCAGTACATTCCTGACCTATTCAAACAATTAAAAACCAAAACTCATCCTGCCCAACTTTTCTCAGGCTTCCAGTCCTCATGTAAATGCAGTCAGTCCCGAGAAAACGAATCCATTTACATCCATAACCATCCTTTTACACATCAGCTCATACTTTTCAGATTTCCAGACCCCTTGTGAATGTTCACAAGATGGAGTAGATGCTGACTACCATATCTGCTCCTTTGAACCAAATTATAAATACTTTATCAAGAATCAACAGTTGTCCTCTTGCATTTGTTTCACATATTGTGTTAGATTGTTTGACAAAGTCTGTTGCTGAGAAGATAAAAGTGATGAAGTCTTTGCTGCCGTTGAATTGAGGATTGCAACAAGCTGCCCCCTGGCGTGATCAAGGGATGTTATCTCGGCGTGACGGATCAAAGCTTCGCGTGTCATTGCCCTGTTCTCTACAACACCACCTGGAAAAAGACAGAGTCAAGGTTAGCTGGATGGACTGGTAATTGAATGATCAAACATTTTATGACAAGTTCCTTAGGATGCTGTTAAAGTATGATTCATCCTGACTTCAACATGGGCAAAGTGCCAGCCTGTGCAACAGACACCACAAAGTGAACCACAAACCACAAACCAGGACCCATGTTCCCGAAGCCGTCGTTATGTTAACGATGTCGTTAAAACTGGAAAAATGCATAGCGGAACGACATCGTTAACCTAACGACGGCTTCGGGAACATGGCTCCAGAGTATTTACCAGTTGACTGAGCCAGCACACCTTGAAGTCTTTGCTGTAGGCTCATGGTGGAAAGTAAGTTACCCTAACATCATTAGGTAACTGACATGGATTATTAACCACTGATTTCTGCACATTTCCAAGATTGGCACTTTGCCCATGTTGAAGTTAGGGTGAATCATACTTTACATAGGAGCATTTCACTTGTGATTTGGCATGGAATCATCCGTACAGGAAGATGAGCGATAAGTGACATGGAATGTATGGCCCCGGGCCCCTGTCCGTACCATCTTCAACCATCAAGCATGTCAAGGGTTCATTATTTCTGTGTTACAATGGAATAGTACGTGTATACTCTACCTAATACTATAGCCTTGGGAAACTTCTTTATCACTTTGACGAGATCACCAACTTTGTCTTCCGGACTCACAGCGTATAAGTTATCACCAACAAACAATGGCTGTAGTATTTCCCATTTGGTGCCCCTCACCATGTCCCTGCGAAAAAAATAGTACCGGTAGTACTGTAAAATGCCCATTACACACGGTCATACTTTTGATCAAGTTCCTTATAATGCTGAATAAATGCTCACCGGCAGAGATGATTGTTTTTTTTTGAAAGATACTCACTGAAAAATTTCATTTTCAAAATGAATATATTTGATTCCCTTTTTGTAGAGTTCCACTCTAATGTCGAAGACCTCTCGAGCTGTCATTGAAAATTTTTGCATCACAATCATCATATTATTCTCTTCAAATGCCTTCTTGCACTCTTTCAATAGGAATATTTTGTAAGGGTTTTCCTGAAAGGAACAAATTTATGTTAGGAAAGAAAATACAGTGTCTACTCCTGTAATTTAACAGGAAAAATCTCAAAAATATGTCACACTACAGATGGCCAAGAGCCAAGAAAAGCCACATACATGTACTCTCCTGAAGTTTCTTACCTCTTGTGTCCGTCTAATTTTCTTCAAAGCACCACAGTTTTCTGCGGGATGTTCAAAAGCTGGCAGCAAAATGGGCATTACCATTTCTTCCAAAATTCTTCTTTGTAATATCCGAGGTCTCGGTTTTGAGACGTAGACTTTATTTCTGTGCCGTACTGATATGCCAGCAGGACTGAAGATGTTGCCGTTGCCTGAAAGAACCATATTGATTATTTTATAGCGCGCAGCGCGGCGGCAAAGCCGCCGCGCGAAGCACTTTTATGGCAACACATACGTGAGGGGAGAAAAAAGTACCCAGAATTCATTGCGAATCCACATACTGTGCCTTTCAAAAAAGTGTAACCTTAAGAGATTCGTTGTTTGCCCATGGGGTCCCGGGAACCACGGGCGCCGCTGGCGAAAACGAGAGGGATACGCACGAATAAATCTATTTCTTTTCACCGAGGGTTCCCCCCAATAAATGCAACAAGTGAAGTAGTTTAAGTCGAATGACCAAGTCGGGAAAAGAAGTTTTTGTCGACGTGTTCGACTTCCGGTTTTGGAAAAGTGACTGGCCACCATCTTGGAGTGTTGCAATCTGGGAGAATTTAAATCTCGTTCCGTGCGTGATCAGTTCACCCACGCATTTTAGACACAACGTTGATACTCAGCAACAACTTAAATAAGTATCTGAAGCACGTCATGAAAAGAATATACGGAAATATTTCTGAAATGGGCCTAATCTCGCATGATCTCCGCCCCTCACGGGGAACGACATCGCCGCCATTTGCAATAACGCGTTGCTAAGCAAACGTCACCACGTCGTGAGACGCAACGTCATTGGTCAAGAATCCGTCGACGTCTCACTACACAGTTTTGATGAGAATGACGTGATGTCTCACTACACAGTTTTGGCACTGGCGCCATGACTTTACCCGGACTAATTATCAGGCTTGGGGCCTGGGGGTTTCCCCCAGAAAGGGGGGGTTCGGGGGGGTCTCCCCCCGACCATGCGCTGCTGCGCGCTCACATGTCGTTGGACATTTTCATATTACTGTAATACACTGTCTGGTTTTCCCATATCTGCAACGACTGACTTGATTTTTCATGCACTCTCACGGCAGGCTCAACACCAATTATGTACCGGTAGGTTAAGGTTAAAAAAATATATTTTCACTGGTAGTGGTATCCAGCATCCGATATTTCCATGTTTCTAATCTAGGTTTTAACTTTTTCTTCTCTCTTTTTGGCCTAGGCCTAGTTCTACTCTATTTGCACTTCCAAATTTATTGTACCGGTACTGCATCCAATGAAAACTGTTAGGCCTAACTGTAGCTAATTGGGCAATTGTTTCAATGAGTCAATAAACTGACCAATGCAAATTACCAATTATTTGTAATTTGTAATTGAATTTGTAATTAGGCTAACGTCATGGGTGGCTGGCTGCGTAGCATGCACAAAAATGATGCACGCTTTTGGCGTTGCGTGTGTCACCTCGCCACGTCGAATGGCCACAAGGAGCCATTGAATAGAGTGAGTTAAATAGCAGATTCAACACAAGTCAAATGTTTAGTTAAGATTGTTTATTGTCAGATAAAGCCGAAAACTTCTGAAAACTTACGGCTAAAAAGATTTCGCAAGGGCGCCGCCATGTTGCTCCTATTCAACAGAGCTATTCGTCCAGTTTCGGTTTAGTTTCGAATCAATTAAATCGGCGACAATTGGCCATTTCTAAGAAATTTTACACTCATTATACACTCTTATAAGTCTTCTAACATGTCTAATATAGATTTCATTATTTTGAAGCTGAATGCGGTGTATAGCAGTAGTTATTAACGTTTTTGTGTAGACACTATCTGCGCATGTCAGTCAAAGTGTCATGGCAGCCCTCGCGGTGGTTGCTTCGATAAAAAATTCCAATTCCGGGCCTTTTTGGGGTGTTTTCGCCATCTCAGTAGGTTACAACGGTTGCAGCTATGGATATGCATATTTATTCTGCTATTTAGAACTTATTCACAGTTTCCCAAAGGTGCTTTCGTCCTTAAATTAGGAGGGAAATGAAGGGCAAAAAATCGAAGGGTGCGCGAGGTGCAGACTGTGCAGTACATTTGTGCACATGGCTCACGGCTGTAGGGCAGGCCTGTCATGCATGTCATGCCAAGTGGAATTGAACTTTGAAGAATTTCATGGGCACGTACACGAAACGTTTTTTCGTCGACCTAATTATCTGATTGGTCAACAGAAGCACGTGACAGCTGATAAGCACATGGTCTTGTTTACATTCTGTCACTTGACCCTCGTGACCACTCAATCAATGCAGTGACAGTGTCCTGATTGGTTGAGCTAACCAAGAACCTGTTGAGTAATTTGGTTTTATCCTTCTGATGTAGGCCTAGTTCCGTACGTTTTGACAACTGCAACCTCAAAATACCCTTTTTTGGTCGTTTTTGAAAGCTTTAGCTATTGGTAGATATTTTAAGCCTGGCGCACACTAGAGAATTCAGCTTAGATTAGACAAATTTCAGTCCTGACCGATTCCATAAGCAGAATTCCCTAGTGTGCGGGCGATTTCAGGTTAGAATTTGGTCATTTCTGACCAAAAAGTGAATATCAAACATGTTTGATAATTTTGGTCAGGCCTGACCGATTCCATACAGTGTGCGGGGGACGTCCGCGCTTTGCTTACGGCTTGGGTCGCTGAGCGCATGCGCAGCGATCGTCACACAGGGTTGGAGCTACCATTGTCTTCTTTTAGCCAAAGTAAAGAAAAGCCTATTGTTCAGTAGTGTGAACAATAGGGATTTTCTTTACTTTGGCTAAAAAAGGTAATGGTAGCTCCAACCCTGTCACATGACTGCTAAAATCGTCACATGACTGCGAAAATGGCAGCGCCCGGCAAGTCCTGTTCACTCTTCGACACAGGCATGTTAGATAACACCAGTTCCTCGTCTTCATCGGAAGAGGAGGAGGAAATGTTGTTGCTTTATTGCTCAACTGACGTCGTAGACGCCGTTCCAAATGGCGTTCACGAAAAACTTGCAAGAAGTGGTTGATGGACACGGATAATCCGGCCATAGCTCAACAAGTTAACTTCGTCCGCTATACCCGACTTGAGCCGTTGTTGTTACGAATAAAACGCTTTGTTTTATTATTTTTGGTTCACTTTGGACAGATGCGGCGCGGCGAACAATTTGCTTTTTAAGTACCCAGCACCTTTCACATCAGCGTCTTCGCAACTTCTTAGCCCATGGATGTACACAGCTACTTTTATGTACATGTAGCTCAGGCTTGCAGCAGAAGATCACAGACTGGTAGTACTAGCTTGCATATCGCAAAGGGGCCTAGTCTACCAGTAGGGGCCTACCAGTTGCAACCACCGCAAGGACTGCCAATTAGGGCGAATCATGGTGTTTGCACATGAAACCTAAAGCTTGTTATTAATATTCACACTGAACTGAGTAAAATGAATCAGAATGAACATCTTGTCCAATTTTTATTTCAGGTGTTAAACGACTAACATGATGGGAAGCCTCGATGCAAAAATCAAGGAATGGTTGGCTGAGTATAAGGTAAGTGGTGCCACCTGTCAATTGATTTTGTAATTGTCTTCATTTCATACTCTCATTGCATGTCCTTGAAGAAGAATAAGCCTTTGTCATCATTGTCAAAGATGCCGAATCATCCTGAATGGGTGATATGTTTTTCGCACACAAATTGCGAAAGTTGAGATGTGAGCAGTTGTCATTTAGGCCCTTGGCAATGATTCTTCACTGACTCCTGATGTGTCATTCAATAAAAATCTAATTCTCAACCTTTGAAATTTTTCATCTGTGACTTGTAACCATTAGCAATATTGTGACTGTTTGATATTTGTTTGCCCATGACACAAATGTTATACTGTTAGTGTAAACTCCCAAATATTCACAACAATTGAATTTTTCAGATTTTTGTTTGAAGACTTATCAGTCAGATGGGCCAGGGAACACACTTTGTGAAAACTCACTATAGTGTAAACAGTGTTCCAGTTTTTTTGCCCACCATAACTTTGCTGTGGGTTGTGCTTTATTCAACATGTTCAGTTCAGCTGAATATTTTTTCCACTGTATGCCCGGCCCCTGGTTGTCTGAATGTCAATGACAGAGTGCAAGTATGATTGTGACATGCAGTGCTGTCACCTGATGGTGATGTGAGCAACAAGGATCATCATCGTCATTGAAGATTACTCATCTGTGTCTGTGATTGATACACTTTTCACCAGGTGGCTGTTGTTCAATGAGTTTTCGACCACTCCCAGTTTCACTTCCTCGCCTGCCGTCATCGATTAGAATTCATGGTGGTTGGTGAAAAACAGCCTTTTTCGCCTCTCTGGAGGGAAATCTAGGCCTAAATGATGGAAGTGGAAGAGAGGTCAATAATGTTACACTTAGAATTGCCTTGAAATTCGGCATGGTAATTTAGAGGATCCCATATCCTGGTGCAATATGGGTGGTTTAATATGCAAAGAAAACAGTTTTACTTTCTTTAAGCCCGTGTCACACTGTCCCGAAGTTGACACCCGATGGCCATACGAATTATGGAAACTTTTGCAAATCTTACTGATAAATGCCAGCCTGAAGAAGACCCCGGTTGGGGTCGAAAATTTGCAAGATTCTGGAAGTTGACTTTGGGGCCATCTTCACACGAAATTCAAAATTCCATATTCGACGATCCTGTGGCCATCAGGTGTCTAATTTCGGGACAGTGTGACACGGGCTTTAGCAGTGTTGTTTGATTGATTGCTTTCTAAATTCTCCCTACCACACCCCCGGCTGAACTCACATTCACTGATTACCAGGCATATTCCAGGGGTACTTGCTGGTTTGATATAAATTCCATCCTGCTCCTACGACCTCAGTTAGTATCGATAGGCATCTTCTGCCTAAAGTTAGCATCTTTTTTATGTTGCGAGGATTTAGTAGTAAGTAGACAAGGCTTTGGCCTGGAATATCTACATGTAGATAACGGTACTGTAGAAATTCAGAGCCCTGTGCGTGTATGTACACTTAATTGTTTCATTTCATGCATTGTTTGCAGCCTAGTTCTGTAAAATATTGGTGTACGTCCATTTTGGTGATAATCATCACCCTATCAGTATCAGTTCTCGATGCATTGTCCAAATTGTATGTAAATGCAAATAACACAGATTGTTACTGCGTGCCTGGAATAAATTAGTTATGAATACGAAGTGTTCTTGATTGTCAAACAGTAGAAATTGTTCATCTGCATAGTCTCTAAACTACTTCAGCATTTTTCCTGGGCCCTACAGGCTGTGTTATATTAATTATTAAAGAATATGTTGGCCCTGGGTCCATTTTCATAAACATACTTCAGTCAAAGTGTGATACTTATCTTTTATCAGTGTTTGTGAAACGTGTTATGAAATGACTCAAGTAATTACAGTATCACGATTGGATACTGGCAAAATCGTGCGATGGTTCGGCATCGAACGCAAGATCACGCGTCGTCGCCGGCGATGGTTGTGCGTCGAAGTATGAATTAGGTTTTATAAATATGGGCCCTGAAGTAGCTCAGCATGAAACAATGCCTTCGCTTGTCAGTGGTTGGAATCCATGATTTTAATTGCATGAATGGTACAGGACTGGCTTTTATTTTGATGTCCTCAGTATCAGTGTCAGCAGTACCATTGACGTGCTCTACAAAATTCTTGACTTTGACTCAATATCTCAATTGGCTGAGTCAAACAACCGTATACAATACCTACAACTTACAAGTCGTCGGTAAAAAATCCAATAAAGCTGTGGAAGTAAACTTTCCGAAAAGTTTTCCAAACTTTTAACAATGGCTTTGTGATTTCTCCGATACTAGTATTGGTGTGCCTTTCATAGTACATTAACTTTCACCTAAGATGATTGTCTTGTGATCCGACTTTTGATCAGATTCATCGAAATCCGACCCGCTGTATCGGTTTCCATCATCGTCATGGTAACGTTGTCGTAGGTTTATTCACTGTTACATCATTTCTGTTTGTCATATGCTTCCGCAGTTCTCATTTACCGATGGATCAAGAAGAATTTTTTCCGCTCTCTATTTTTCTTGGATCCTTACTTACCGGTACAAAAAGTACATGTTCCACGCTCCCGTCTTTTGTCTTTTTTCGTTCGAAATTGATACTTGCCGCTCCAGATGCAGGCAGGCAAAGATGTGGAGAGAAGGAAATTGAAACTTTTGTTGCGTTCTCCAGTGGAGGGTTGGCACCGCCATTTTGGTGAGATTCAGTTTTTCCTTTCGTTAGGTTCTGATGCACCGCAGCGGCAAAAACTGATGGCTTTCTATGGCCATTGGCATTTGATAGAACATTCCAACAAAGATGGCGGCCGACTAGTTCTCCTACATGACGTCGTGGCGATGATATAACACTACCAAACGCATCCTCTCAGACAATTTATTGAAACTCCTAGTCCTGTGCCCATGGCCTGCTCGACCAGCTCAGCGTGCCAGTGCAGTGGCCATTGAGCCTCTGAGACTGACATCATACAGTGGTGAGAACTGTTAGACCACCATCTTTGTTGGAAAGGTCCACATATTCCTACACATGTATTTGGTAAAGTCGTGCTGGACAAATTATTATTTGATTTCAAAACTGGCTTGGTAATTTGATTGCCGGGGTCCATATTCATAGAAGCTTGCTAGGCTTAGTAGTTACCTGCTAATGTAAGTAAGTGGTTGTTAGTAATGTACACAACTAGCAACCGTGGCAAGGTTTTATGAATGTATGGGCCTGCTCCAGGAGGAGGACAACTGACTGTGTCACCCCTGGTCTGATCGTGGCCTACCTCCAAGGAAGTACTCTTCACCCTGAGTCAGTCAGATATTCAGACAGATAATCGGTGTAATCAAGATGACTCCCAACAAATTTGCAGTGTATGAGCTGGTAGTTGTATAATCAGTAATGCCAGCATCAGGTCACGAAGCCTTGAAGGCAATGCCCGTGACTAAAAGTGCAGGTCCTCAACCCTGAGAATGAGATGTCTGAGGTGTGTTCGCTGTGAGTTTGAAGTACCGAAGGAGCTGCCACTGAAGGGGCTGCCAGCCAGGGTCGTCAACGGGTCCTTGATTTGGGTAATCACGATTTTCCCATTTTACCATGAACTGAATGGTTGGAAGGTTGGACATGTACTACTCCATGACCTGCATATTACATGTAAATCCTCCCACAGCAGGGCTTCGGTGTCGCTCCTCTGCATCACTTGCCAAGTGGATGAAGAGGAGCGAGGTAAAAAATCCCGCTGTGGGAGGATAATATTCTTGAGATGGTATGTTAGCTGCACGTGGGAATGATTTTTTTGTCCTGTGAGTGGCTGTGGTAATGAAAGAAAAAAGTCAAAAATAATGATTTCAAGTGCATTTTAGAGTGATCAAATTCAAAGATCCGATGTGTAGCAGCAAAATGTGTTGGTTGTGGTTTTGGGGCAGATTGTGATGCCTTTTGAAATAGTCCCCCCTTGCTATTACGAACCCTTCGGGGTCCAAGGGTTGTTTGTACTAATGCGGAGTTCGTAATAGCGAGGATTTACATGTCATGAAGTTTTGGGAGCCAGACGTTGGGTTCGTAATATCCGGGAGTTCGTAAAATCGAGGTACGTAAGAGTGAGGGTGCATTATATATTCGCACCGAACATTAGTGGACGACTTCATATTTGTACGATGCTAACGTGCCGGTCACCCATCCACATTACTACCATGCTCAGCAGTACATTTAGTCTTCCCTGGTTGGTAGCGAAGTCCTTCAGTGGAAAATATGGTCTTCTCTTCTGATCACGCAAGGGTTAAGAAAATAATGACAGGACTCCACCGCCATTATGCGAGGCTCCTTGGCTGGCATCTTATTTGATTATGACCAGGAATACCCTGGGGATACACGGAGTCTTCCAATCACTTGACGCATATCAGAATTCATCACGGTCATTTTCATGGTCAAGTAAGCCCTCTCGCATCTTTGGCGTGGGGATCAGTTTTGGTATCTATTGGTGAAGAGTCTCAAATGGCATACACAAAATCTGTTATACTTGTAAAAGTTTCGTGTTATTTTTGTGTGGTCATCTGTTTGGTATCCAGTGTCGCATACTCTGGGGGTGTCCTTAGAAGAGTCCCGATAGCCTAGAAGTTATGTCCAATCGCAAGCGGCAGGTCTGGTCCTCCTGGGTTCAACAATATCCAGCCTGGGCTGTAGCTTTTGCCAGGGCTTTTCAATTCAATTACATATAATTGGTAGACCCTCAAACTAATAGTAATATGGGCACACCGCATGCTGATGAGAACTGGAGAATGTCGGACGTCTTAGATGCGATCTCAGCCCTATTTTTGCCCAAATTGACAATCAAGTCACATTCTTTGTACAAAAGTGTTGCTCTTGATCCATCCTTATGAAAGAGTATATCGAACAAGGGTGATTTTGAGCAGTTAATCTAATTTGGTCACACTTTTGACCAGTTATATTTTGGGCACATATAACAAATTTGCTAGGCCTTCTACATGTACGGCCTAGCCAGCATGTAATTGAAAGGCCTGTTTGCCTTTGCCGTGTTTGTAATGTAAGGGCAACTTATCATCCAAACAAAAAGGCCTATTAGGGATAACCTATCTTCTTGCTGACTATAGGATGTTACCGACGGCTGGATCGTTGTCAAAAATACTAATGTACTGGTATAAGGTTCTTACGTACTGTACGCAGATGTCTTGTCTTCAGGTCACAATTTGCACCAAATTAGGACGTGATATAGCACTTTTCCTCTTTACCTTATGTTGAAGATTGTGTGTTTCCATGGCAACAGGTTTGAAAAACCTGCACCTGACATGAGATTGTGCATGAAATTTTCTTTATGATGGCAAATAATGTTCTGGTGGAATGTATATTCCCTTCAATTGTGCATTCTCTACGGCGTTCTTCTATTCTGTTGCTCCATCTTAACTGTTGCTAGCCATTTGCTTCAGTTCATTGGCGCATTGTTCAACTCCCAGTCCCACTGAAAAAGGCTCAGGGACCTTATTCACAAAGCTTCCTTAAAGTGGTCCTAAACCGCCAAGCAAAAGTTGGCACCCGATCATTTTCACCGCCCACGAAAATAGAACTTCCGATTTCCGCTCCTGGCTTCTGAGCATGCGCAGTACGCTACCTTCGCTGAGTTTGTCAACGCTGAGATGGTCGTGCCAACCGCAGCAGACAGGATGCCGAAGCGAGAAGTGAAAGAAGGGAAAGGGCGGCCTAAAAAGGTAGCAAATGCCGACCAGCGGCTGTGGACTGTCCAGAAACATTATCGAAGTGGCTCATAATAAAGAAAGAACTCAGTTTTAAGACGATGAGGAGGTTGTTTGTGTGTATGGCATCATTAACATAATGCCGGACTGCGAAACTCGCCGCCGTGCCGGTGTAACGTCAGTGAATTCTGTGGTTTCTTTTGAGAAAAGACCAACTTGCCTGGCATACATGCATGTACCGGCCGACACCGTCATCAATGGTGTCACTCGTGTCGGATTGAACACTCTTAGGCGTGAATATATCCGCTAAAACTCCCCGGAATCGAGGAGAAATTTCGACTCGGTGAACTGGTTGCATCCATGTTGCTTTGACAATCAGCTGTCAGTGTCACACAGCTGTCAATTATCAGAACTTGCCCAATCAGTGATCGCGTAGTAAATTCCATAGTAATCACGTGACGTGATGATTGACAGGCGTTCATTCATCCTGGCGTAGCGCGGGAAAATGAAAACGAGGCTGTCTCGCTCGCCCCGGCGGTTTAGGACCACTTTAACTTAAAGGCTTCGAAAATCTTTACTGAAACTACAAAGAGAAGTGCGGGTGTTTTCTGGTCCGGAGTCATTTGAAGTCATTCGGACTCATTTCGTTCGTAGCGTAAGTGTGGCCATGATGCCTGTGCTCTTAAAAGGTTGTCCGCAAATGGACAATAGTTTACGCACCCTGTAAAGCGGGTGATCCACTGTTGCGATTTTGGCTTGAGATGGGGTTGCGTTCCCTTGCGATTACCTTATTAGGACTTCCGAATGCCATATAAGGTAACCGCAAGGGAACGCAACCCCGTCTCAACCCAAGATCGCAACAGTGGATCACCCGTTTTAAGCATCATGGCCTACCATGTGTCTGTACTACCTCGAAGACTTTGTACGCAGGTGCGAGCGTAGTCGGAGGGTGGAGCGATGTCTCAACCCCTTGGTAGTCAAGATGCCCATAAAGTTACATGTACGACAGCTTCGTGAGTAAGATCCTTGACTACATGTGTGCTAAACTGTAATACTGCCCAAAATCAAACCTTCACCATTCAGATAGCGTCTTAGCTGCAAGAAACTGGTATTGCATGTCAATTCAAGCCCAGACTACACATAAGAACTTTTGACAGTACATGTAGATCATGAGGTAGGTTGGAAAACCCCACAGCGCCACATCCTCAACCTCAGGGTATCAGTGAATCATTTCCTTACAAAACCAGCCAGGCTCGTTCTTCGTTCGTTTGCACCATGCTGTGAAGCCATATCCGTTACGTGCGTATGACTGAAGGGGATCAGACACACGCATCGTCTTTCATTCTTTTCGTTCAGTCAGCCCTAAGGAACCTACTCTAAGACACGAAGCAGCGGATCAGTTAATTTCCTTCGGGGCAAACCTCAAAGTGAGCCATATGACTTATCAGTGCATTTTTGAATCTCGACCAAGGAGCAGTTTCTTAAAAACTCACTTTGTCTGTTGTCCTGTCATTCGCTGGCTGCATGCTCATCTGCTCTGCCTTATCTAATATCAAAAATAATCGCTTGCTTATCTATTTTTGCTAATATTCAACTATAGCTTCAGTGCATCTTTAGGCTTAATTTAAGCTTTCATTCAAAGTACATTGTTCATCTGCATTACAGAAACCAAAAATCAAAAGTTGCGTCATAAATAAATTGTGTGGTGATTTTGGATGCCATTTACATTATGCTCAGTACAAACTACCATCTATCTTTGTAGACCTTTCCAACAAAGATGGTGGCCTACTAGTTCTCCCACATGATGTCATGAGCATTCATTTCCATGCATGATATAATACTGTATTCTCGTGCCATTAGCGACCAGTATGCGCCATTTTCTGGTAGTAATATATGCACAGCCGGGTTTGGCGTTTGTCAATAGGCCCGCCCAGAGACCAGCCGACCAACGCTCGTCATTTGAGGTAACCATGATCGAGTAAGGCCTGGTGTATACTTGGTCACGGACCGTCAATGGCATGAAACTGATCACAGGTTTCCAAAGCGTGAATGTGCACACACATGGTTACCTCAAATGACGAGCGTTGGTTGGCTGGTCTCTGGGCGGGCCTATTGACAAACGCCAAACCCGGCTGTGCATATATTACTACCAGAAAATGGCGCATACTGGTCGCTAATGGCACGAGAATACAGTAATACTTTACCGAACACATCCTCTCAGAAATAATTATACTGCCAACCTTTTGTGCCCAGGGCCCGTTTGACCAGCTTAGCGTGCCACCGGCCAATGATGGACACAAAATTTTTCAGCACCTCTTCTTGCAACATGCGGCTGCCCCTGCCGCTGGCGTTGTCAAATGGCCAAAACTTCTTATTTTCAATCACAGACGTATCACATACCTACAATTTTATACTGTTATTCTCGGAACTTTGAGATTAGCTTTGAAACCCAAAACCCCTTCGTCATTGATCCATGATCAAACTGATATTTCGCCGGCGGCTTAATCTTGTTGGCTCATATTGGCTGACTTGCACAAAGTGGTCTCCCTCAGTATGATTACACGTGTTGGTCCACCATGCAGGCGATGTCACCGTGATTCTGGTTTGTACCTTTGATATTTTGCACTCTGAAAAATAATATTGGTGAATATCTTGACGCTAGCATCAGTGAGAACACTTGCAGATTACCGGGTATCCTTTTATTTTTGGCAAGCCCTGTCTGCTCTGATTTTTTGCAGGATCTGCTCTCCTCAGCTTCTTCTTTGTGGTTATTTTGCAAAGTTCTTACCCTTACAGCATTCCGCTTCTTCAGTTGATAGTGCTTTTGGTGTACTTTTCATGGACCCTGTTGCCATTGAAGGAATGTCGAATCAAATCTGACCAAGATGGTCCGCACTCAGTGATTGCTGTCTTCTCACGAGAGGGTTTGGTTGGGTTAAGGTCCCATTTGCTGAGCTTGGACACAATCATTTAGGTGGCAGATGCCAAGTACCCAGTACATGTAGTAAAGACCTCCGGACCCACACAACTGAACGTTTCACACTGCATTCGGTAGATAACCCTTGGTTATTTTCCACCGTGCTACCTCCTTTAATACAATGGACGCATCTGAAAACTGCACTGCACTCTGGACAAATGTGTGGCAGCCGCACATGTACAGTAGTTGTTGTGTTCGAAAGTTAGTGAACCCCACCACGAAATGCACGGAAGTTGCTGAGCTCAAAATATTACCAATCATACCTCATTTCACTTTTGTAGACCGACAAAATGCAAGCAGCCACAATGTAATATGAAAATATCAAGAAATGTAGATGTTTTATCACATGGCTTCACAATAAGACAATGTTTAGAACACAGTATCGTGGTGGGGTTCACTAACTTTCGAGCACAACTGTAAGTTTTAAACCTTAGTTGGTAGCGTGTTGGTTCTCTTTATCGTCTTGAGCAGTTTTGAGAGATGCTGTGACAGATGTAGTTATGCAGACGGATTGGCAGTCTCGTCGTGACTTCACTTCTCAGGAGTTAAACTCATCGTTGTTTCCCAGGGTATTTCAATCTAGACTGAAACTCCCAGGTTAAAACCTAGTTAAAGGTGTTGCGTCAGAAAATTGATCGTGCATGTAATGTAAGATATCCTACTCTGTGCGCGATATTGGTGATGGAAATGTCACTGTCTCTGATGTTGGCAGATTATCTAGGTATTCGTTTCATAAAAGACATGAAAAAGGTTAATTCTGTCATTACTTTTGAAAACTACAGGGGCCCGGGGGAAGAGGAGCGAAAAATCAGGCAGAAAATACCCAAAGCTATGAGAATATGATAGTGTTAGCATCTTTGAAACTGGAACTCTTCAATCGATGGTGTGATCTATTTCGCTTTGTTTATAACCTCTACCCTTTGGGATCGCTACCTGTAGCGAGCGTATCGGATGTCCAAAGTGCGGAACAGTGCTAAATTAGTGTATCATCACGGATGTGACATTGTGATGTAGTGAAAGTTTTCACAAAGTTTATTTGCGCTCTTTGCTTGGAATTTTTAAAAATCGTGTTGCGAGTTGTTGCAAACATGACAAACTTGATTTCTCTGTCTGCGATTGGTATTGGCATATCTTACTCAGCTTTAACTTCCCTTGATGTTTTGAGTGACAATGCTAATGATTTTTGCAATCTTTGCAATGATACATCGCAAAACGTTTGAAGTTTTCTGCTCAGTAGTTGTATTTGTATGTTTCCTCCCTAAAGCCAAAGCTTTAGGGAGGTTGAGATCAGCGACTTATCACAGATCCTCTACGTATATGGATCGAAATGTACCGTACACAAAGTTTGTCCTCGTTTACAGAATTCTATCTGTATACGTATAAGGATCCGTGATAAGTCGCTGACCTCAACCTCCCTATTGACCATCCACGTGAGGATTGAGGAACATGATGTTCCTCACTTGGATGGGATCTTTTACTTGTACAAGGCACCATGTCCCATGTGACGGACGTGAACAGCCAGAGATGGTATCCCATATGGCCCGGGATTCGAACCCGAGACCTGCCACTTGCTTTAGTGGATGTGATAACCACTCAGTTATCAGGGCTGAAGTTTTCTCCTCAGTCGCGTCATTTTGAAGATGTCGAATGTCCCAAAAATCGTATGCAATCTGACGTGCTTCTTCGGACATAAGGAAGCCAAAATTTCAATCTGTGTTCTCTTTGTCATTCCAGGCACTCTCAGAAGCCGAAGTTCACTCCTATGCCAGCACTATCCGTGCAAATCAAGAATTAATAGATGCTCTTTACGACCTTATCAACAGAGAACACAGGCAAGAGGTATGTATTGAAGGAACTTTCCATTTTTCATCCTTTTTGTAGCAGGTTAAAGTGAATGTGAAGAGCTGCTGACAACTGTGTCAGGGAGCTGCCAAATTTTCAGGTTTGCTACCTGTGTTAATTTGCACCCTGCCTGCTACACTCCTCTCGCACTGTGTTTTTTCGTTCACTCTGTATGCTCCGCTCACCTGCTGACAAAACACTGCTTCGAATAGCCGGTATTCTGCCGATTTACCACCAGATGGCAGCACTATTTCTGTCCAACCAATCAGCGCCCGCCATCAGGCTGCAACTAAGCAAAATCCTAGAACACTTTCTCTGGCGCGGCAGCAGGAACAGTAGTGGTGCCATCTGGTGGTAAAGTGGCAGAATACCGGCTATTCGAAGCAGTGTTTTGTGAGCGGAGCGTACATAGCGAATGAAAACACTGTGAGAGAGAGTTTAGTGTACCTGCCTGCCTGCAATGCGTAGGTAGGATGTTGATCTTTCGCCATGTTCGCGGAGAAAAGAACAACAGGAGGAGGATGTGCCTTGTCTGATGGCAATTCACCTTGATGGAGACTTCGACTAAAAAAAGATTACCGGTACATGATGTCCTAATGGCCGAGGTCATGTTCTCCTTCTTCCATGAGAATGCATCGGGATGGTGACCGCTGTTTAGTTGATAAAAACTGCCAGGTACCAGAACACTGATTTATGACGATGTACTTAAAAAAATGTCCATCACATTATGCATCTTTTTTGTAAAGTCCAGCTGATGTTGTTGAGTTTGGTGTCAAGGTAGATGCTTTCTTCACAAGTTATGCAATATGGCGGTTATTTTGAATATTACATGAAAAGGTGACAGGCCTAAAAATGCAATAATGATTTTTGCATCCCACTGGCAACCCAGGACCCATGCATAAAACCTTTTCTAGACTGAGTTACTTGCTAAAGTGCCAAGTTTGTACAAATGTGTAAAACTAGGCCGTTTGGAAATGTTTGCTGGGAAATTCCTTTATTTACCTCTCTGAGGAAATAAAGAACACTTACTCAGTATTGTACATGTACATGTATAAGATATTGGCTTGTTTCTGTGCGATTTCTTTTTCTTACAATCTACGTAAACATGATATTCTGCAATACCTTCTGCACACGGTCAAATTTTTCATAAAAATTTCTGAATGTGGTACGCCAAATAAAATCTTACATGGGTTGATATATATTCGCTCTGTACACTCTGAATCTGTATTTCTGCAAATAGTATGAAAAATTTGACCCGGTATGGCTGGCATAAGGCTATGAGACCCCATATCACTCAAAAAAAATGAACCATTACGATGTATAATTAGCCAACCAAAAGACACCAATTATTGTCAACACGCTTGAGGCAGAGTAGCTCTCTGAAAAATAATAGTACACTTTTACCTGAGAACTTTTCATTGCGAAAAAAGTACCTCGGTGGCCTGATGTTGATTTCAAAGGCCACCGTGTTTTACGATATCATATAATTATTGTTATTTTGATATATATTTGAAGGAGTGTAAAATCATTGTTGCCATGGATACGACTTGGGTTTAGGTTGAAATTGACAGAATGCTGAGAAAAGATCAAAATTTAAAGATCAAAATGAAATGCATGTTTTTTTAATAGTTTTTTTGCAACTTATTTCAAAACTTTTTTTGTTTTGATGTTGTTTTGCCCCGAGGGTCGCACTTTAGCCATGTAAGTCTTTACTTTGTTTAATGCAGTTCACTAATATTTGGCCGGGTGGGAGCTGTCGGCCACGCTTATCGCCAAAATATGGCAGCAAAGTTCTAGGGGACCCATACAATATAAAATGCTCCTGATTGGTCCTCAATCAACATGTAGGCATTGAATAAACCGTAGTGACTCCTATTGGTCAACTGACTGAGATGAGAGCTCCTCCTATTCGCAGTGATGTAAAAATCTTCCGTAAATATGGTCAAACATGTCTCAAACATTGTACATGTTCAAAATCCCCAAACGCTTTAGAAAATAAATTTTGTTTTGTAAAAAAGATACTGGAGATCAAGAACTAGATCATCTTGGTCAAGGCCCAGATTTACATGTAATCGCTGAGATTAAAGGTGATTGTCCTTTGATGATATACCTCTCAGTCTCAATTTATGTATGTTTGTTTCAGATATTGTTCCTTTAATTAGAATATAGTAACAGCATGTCTGCTTCATTTATTTTAATTTTGTTTTTCACCCATTTAATTCATTGTTTCTGTTCTTACCTATTCCTATTAGGAAGATGATGATAGTCTTGAATTAGACGAGCTTCGCAGAGTAAGTTTATTAATAGCATGATGCATTGAGGTTTTGGGAATTTCGCTTGCTTGAAGGTTAAAGGGAGACTCCACTCATTGTGTAAAATTTTGAATTGTTGAAATATCATTATACCTGGTACATTCAAGTTCATTGATATCTGCAACATGTCGTATTTTTTAAAAATCAGCAAACACATCATTTTAAGTATTTTAATTGGATCCCAAGGGGGCCATTGCACAGCACACATGATGTCATGTGTGCTCAGTGCATGAAGCTACAACCAATAGGCCTAGGCTGTCACAGTATTAGCTCATTCACTACAAAGGTTGTCAGCCTATTGACACTAGTGACATCACAACTCATGGCAATAGTCCACATGGATTGATAAAAATTCAAAAATTTTCAATGAGTGGAGTCTCCCTCTTTAAGGAAATTGTGAAGACTGTCTGGCCCTACATCATGCCCTCATCATGAAGAGGGACTGACCAGTTGAACAATTTTCAAGTGGCACTTTGAGACTCAGGCACAACCCTCAGCGTAATGCTGTACTTAAAAAAAACTACCATAATCTGGTGAGGAATTTAAAAAAGTTAAGGGGAATTTTGCCCCAGTCTAGTCTACTTTGTTTGAAAAATATTGTCAGTCACTTGAAAAAAAAGTCAAACAGCCAATATCAAGCAGAATGAGAGAGAAGGCTTGTATTGACTTTCCTAGGCCTTTTGGCTTTTGTTCCTTTATGCCTCAAAGTGTTCATTTGCCAAGCAGCAGCTTTCTTGTTATAGCCTAACCTTATAACTAATGGAATGCTTCCAATAGCCTCCTAAAGAAATAACACAATTTGACCTTGACCTTTACCTCCAGTTGACCTTTCTCTGATTGTCCTTCACCTTTAGAGAGAGGATTCTCCTGGTTGTACATGCTTTCTTCATGTTCATTCCATGAATATCAAAGAAAGAGAACTATTGCTGTTCTGGTTTTAGTGTTCATCAAAATATCATTACTTACACACCATCAAAAATAGATTAAGCTCGCTTATCTATTTTTGACCCATTGACTGATTGACGTGGTGTTGTATGGTTGAATGAAGAAGCACTAAAAAGCAAAGGACTTGACCTGCAAATTAGCAATTTTGTATTCATCTGACATGTCTGAGGATCATCCATTCATTCGGAAAGGTAAAAAAATGAGAACCAACAGCACATGTGCTCAATGAATTCCATGGTATTGAATCTAAGTTTATTTTTGGATTCATTCTTAAATGCCCGATGAAAATGTCATACATGTGAATGCTGGCAAATAAAAAATCACTTCTCCTTCATTCGCTGTAGTTTGTACAGCTTCCTACTCAAACCTGCTGAATATTCCTACCCTTCATAAGCAACTGTAGGTATATCGAGTGCATGTTATTAAAAAAAGAATTGCTGAGGTATGTTCGTGAAATGTGAAAGAGATACATGTATATGTCAAGTAAATATTTGCCTTGTAGTAATCCACCTAGGCTTAATGGCAGCTTTGATGAAAAACTATCATAAAGAGTAGGTGCTGGGTAGGATGGGGTCTGTTTCTTCTTTAAGAGTCAGCATGTCTCAAGCAGGCTAACAAAACCTGTCTTTCAGTCATGCCGTATAGACTGTTCCCCTGCTCTGGAAACGCTACACGAGGACAGGCATTGCATCTGAGATTTCTGCACGTGATTGGTTTATTACAAAGCAACTGAATTTATTTTTAGACCTAAAACAGTTATTACAGTCAGACCTCGTTAGTCCGAACCTGTTTGTTCCTGGGTTCCAAGTTCGGATTAGCGAAGTTTCCGGATTACCGAATTCGACATTGACCGGAGTGAAATTAGGTCACCATGACGACGGATGATCGACTCGGCGATCGCCAAGCTGATGGAAGGCCTAACCAAACTTACCGGTATAGCCAGATTAGAAATAAAGTTAACAAACAAAAGAAATAATAAAAATATTTTATTGTTACAACCGATTAGTATCATAAATAATGCGCAGTTATGATAAAAATACACAACGGGACCCCGACACGAGACGAAATCTTTTGGGACAGTGCCAACGGCAAATGGCAAAGTAGTCAGGCAGTTCACATCACAGCATCATGCGTGAATTTTCAGACAGATGGCGCTCAATCGGCCTCATGATGTACCGACACCGTCGATCTAGGCCTACTTCTTGAAGAAATCCTCCAGCGTGTGCTGCACCAGGCACTGTCTGCGGAATGAATTAAGCGTTTGTTGTACAGCCAAAGTTGCATGAAGATGTTCGGATACATTGGGAAGGTTCGGATGCTGTTCTAGAAACGAAGTCTTTAATTGTTGCTGTGGTACCTCATGATCGCGAACTGATCAGCATCGGCCATGCCGGCAGGTCACGTGTCAACAATGTCTGCTTGAGTTTGTTAGGCCTACGGCAGACTGTGACAAAGGATGAACAGCACACTAATTAATCAGGTGTTAGCAGTTCTTAACCATCAAAAAAAAATGTAATTAGACCTACTTGTATCAACAAGCTGGCTAATTTTCTCGGGGCCGTTCGCGATTACCGGCAATTCGCACTTAGTTTGGCAGGTTGACCCACGCCGACGGACGGCGAGGCTTGGGTAGTTCGGTTGGTCGGTTGAAAAGGCCTAACTTAGTCCGGATTATACGGAGAATTTTAAAGGGAATTTGCACTTTTGTTCCGCAATAACACTGTCCGGATCCGGATAGCGGGGTTTCCGGATAAGAGGGGGAAAATGCATGGAGGAAATTTGTCCCCAACGTACCGATGTTCGGATGGCGAGGTTTCCGGATTAACGCAGTTCGGATTAACAAAGTCTGACTGTATAACATAAAGTTGAGGACTGTGTACCCAGTCTATGCTGGAATTTGCCAAGAACGAGGACTTGACCCCAAATTTTAGCCTGTTAGTGTTACTCCACGAGCCTAGTCACACCACACAGGGGAAGAGACAGTCTTACGGACTCCGGAAATCACCTGAAGTAAACTTTGGGTCAAGATTCCCAAAAGGCAATCGGGCTACTTCACTGATTTCCGGCATCCTCCGATACATGTCAGGATCCCAACAAGTTCAAGAATATCAGCCGAGATCTATCAACGTTTTTTGTGGAGTGTTTCAAGGGCAGCGGACCAGTCTATCATGCCATACAGCTCTCTTCGAATGCTGAAAGACAGGACCAGTATCTCACCAAATTTTTGGGGGAGTACATATATGTGGTGAAGAGAAAGATTAGCCCTACTGTCACTACTGTGTGTTTAGTGGTAACATTGAGATGTTACTTTGATCGACAAGGTTCTTACTGATCGCCAGTGGCAAAACTGCCTTTTACCGTGCCGTTGAAGGCCACTACTGGTAATTCATCTGGCAATATTCTTGTACTTCATACTAGTTTTATTCCGTTGTTTTGCACGACAGTTTTCCAAACTCTGTCCCTGCAGCGCTTTTGAGCTGAATTTTTTGTAGATAGATATTATTGCGTCGAACAGACACATGCTTGTAAAAATGAAACTGTAAATGTCATCTTTCACTCACAAAAAGTCTGGTCAAGATACATGTAGCTTGCTTGCGGCACAACTTGTTTTTAATTCAGAAGAAATGAGTTGTACACTTGAGCTTTGAAAATGGCGGACAATTACGGTCACGAGAGATTTCCACATGCCTCGAAACATGCCAACTTGACCACGACTTTTTGCTGTCATAAGTGGCAAGATTCTATTTCGCTTTGTTTATAACCTCTACCCTTTGGGATCGCTACCTGTAGCGAGCGTATCGGATGTCCAAAGTGCGGAACAGTGCTAAATTAGTGTATCATCACGGATGTGACATTGTGATGTAGTGAAAGTTTTCACAAAGTTTATTTGCGCTCTTTGCTTGGAATTTTTAAAAATCGTGTTGCGAGTTGTTGCAAACATGACAAACTTGATTTCTCTGTCTGCGATTGGTATTGGCATATCTTACTCAGCTTTAACTTCCCTTGATGTTTTGAGTGACAATGCTAATGATTTTTGCAATCTTTGCAATGATACATCGCAAAACGTTTGAAGTTTTCTGCTCAGTAGTTGTATTTGTATGTTTCCATCAGGGCGTAAGCCAAAGCTTTAGGGAGGTTGAGATCAGCGACTTATCACAGATCCTCTACGTATATGGATCGAAATGTACCGTACACAAAGTTTGTCCTCATTTACAGAATTCTATCTGTATACGTATAAGGATCCGTGATAAGTCGCTGACCTCAACCTCCCTATTGACCATCCACGTGAGGATTGAGGAACATGATGTTGGGTTGTGTCGTTTCAAGACATAGAATGGCTCACTCCTGCACCTCCCCAAGTCCCATGAACACCTTTGTAAATTGGAGATTTCCTGGTCGGTACCAGTACATTCCTGACCTATTCAAACAATTAAAAACCAAAACTCATCCTGCCCAACTTTTCTCAGGCTTCCAGTCCTCGTGTAAATGCAGTCAGTCCCGAGAAAACGAATCCATAACCGTCCTTTTACACATCAGCTCATACTTTTCAGATTTCCAGACCCCTTGTGAATGTTCACAAGATGGAATAGATGCTGACTACCACATCTGCTCCTTTGAACCAAATTATAAATACTTTGTCAGGAATCAACAGTTGTCCTCTTGCATTTGTTTCACATACTGTGTTAGATTGTTTGATAAAGTGTGTTGCTGAGAAGATAAAAGAGATGAAGTCTTTGCTGCTGTTGAATTGAGGATTGCAACAAGCTGCCCCCTGGCGTGATCAAGGGATGTTATTTCGGCGTGACGGATCAAAGCTTCGCGTGTCATTGCCCTGTTCTCTACAACACCACCTGGAAAAAGACGGAGTCAAGGTTAGCTGGATGGACTGATAATTGAATAACAAACATTTTATGATGAGTTCTTTCGGATGCTGTTAAAGTATAGCTGCGCTTCCATTTCCTTTTATATCCGGTCTTATTGTTACCGGTGTCTATCTGCATATAAATAAGACCGGATATTTTACGGCTTGCGCTTCCACTACTGGATTTGAAGTTAGTTAAGCCGTGTTCTCACCTAAATCTGTTCTGGATCGCATTCCCCAAAACGACCTGCGGAAAACGGTTCAGCATAGATCGATTTGGGAGTGAGCATTCACACACGCCATTATGAGCGTTTTGAGATGGTACCAAAGCGACTCAGCTTGTTCATAGTTGAAGCGTTTTGTGCGATTCAGCACCACCTTTGATCAGATAGCACATTGTCGCGGAGGCGACGATCACCATTACAGTCATTTTGTGAAAACACTCAGAATTTTCTAACGAATATGCGAAAACTGTATCATTCCAAAACAACCTGCTTTTCAGCAGTCCAGTGGCTAAAAAGGGAAGCTACCTGCGCATGTGCGAAATCCGGCAATCTTGATAAATCGCCTTCGTCCATTCAGATGCCAGTGTCAAAGCGATTTGGGTACAGCGTTGCAGCTGAATCGATTCCAAAACGCTTTCCAATGTGGTTTGGATATGGCGATTTGAAAACGGTTTGAGTGCGAATGGCTGAATCGCTTTGGCCGTGCTGAATCGGTTTGGACCAACTCCAAATCGTTTTAGGCGTCTAGTGTGAACGCAGCTTAAGTTCAGCTATGGCGATAGGTGGAGTGAACGGCATTCGCATATATTGTTCTGGTACTTTTGAGCAACGGCACAAGTGATCTCAAGCCACCTGTAGCCAAACATAATACTACAGCTAGATCCAGACATATTATCATTCCACTAGAGAAGGGGCGGACCCATGACCTGTCAAAAGAGGGTGCGCGTCCAGGCCATTCACATCAGAAACCTCCTTAATTTTGCCAATTTCCCGGTCAGACTCAACAGAATTTTCCAAATGAAAGGGGGCATGCGCCGCTACACATGTATACTCTACCTAATACTATAGCCTTGGGAAACTTCTTTATCACTTTGACGAGATCACCAACTTTGTCTTCCGGACTCACAGCGTATAAGTTGTCACCAACAAACAATGGCTGTAGTATTTCCCATTTGGTGCCCCTCACCATGTCCCTGCAAAAAATAGTAACACTGTAAAATGCCCATTCCACATGGTCATAATTTTGATTAATAAGTTCCTTATTAATGCTGAATAGATGAGAATGCTGAAGAGATGAATGTTTTTTTAAAGGATACTCACTGAAAAATTTCATTTTCAAAATGAATATATTTGATTCCCTTTTTGTAGAGTTCCACTCTAATGTCGAAGACCTCTCGAGCTGTCATTGAAAATTTTTGCATCACAATCATCATAGAATTCTCTTCAAATGCCTTCTTGCACTCTTTCAATAGGAATATTTTGTAAGGGTTTTCCTGAAAGGAACAAATTTATGTTAGGAAAGAAAATACAGTGTCTACTCCTGTAATTTAACAGGAAAAATCTCAAAAATATGTCACACTACAGATGGCCAAGAGCCAAGAAAAGCCACATACATGTACTCTCCTGAAGTTTCTTACCTCTTGTGTCCGTCTGATTTTCTTCAAAGCACCACAGTTTTCTGCCGGATGTTCAAAAGCTGGCAGCAAAATGGGCATTACCATTTCTTCCAAAATTCTTCTTTGTAATATCCGAGGTCTTGGTTTTGAGACATAGACTTTATTTCTGTGCCGTACTGATATGCCAGCAGGACTGAAGATGTTGCCATTGCCTGAAAGAATCATATTCATTATTTTATTTTTTACACTGTCTGGTTTTCCCATAATCTGCAACGACTGACTTGATTTTTCATGCAATGCCACGGCAGGCTCAACACCAATTATGTACCGGTAGGTTAAGCTTTAAAAAATATATTTTCACCGATATCCAGCGTCCAAGATTTCCATGTTAGGTTTTTCTTCTCTCTACCGGTACCGGTACTTGGCCTAGGCTAGTTCTACTCTATTTGCACTTCCAAGTTTATTGTACTCCATCCAATGAAAACTGTTACCGGTAGGCCTAACTGTAGCTAATTGGGCAATTGTTTCAAGGAGTCAATAAACTGACCAATGCAAATTACGAATTATTTGTAATTTGTAATTGAATTTGTAATTAATCCAAGGTACAAAAAGCACAAAATTGACACACTAAATGATAATAAACAAGAAGTCAATCTCCAGAATTCACGAATTTTCGACCCCAACCGGGGTCTTTTTCAAGTGGAACTTTACAATCTGAAACTCTAGAAAAGACTGAGCTGAAACCCGAATGTAGAACTACATAGCCTGTGTAGACAGGGCAAACAAGCAATTAAGGAAAGAATAGCGACCAAGCCCCAAAGGTGGCCGCTGGACAATTAAGGAGAAACTAATTCAGCTGAAAAGAAGGGTTGAATAACTGCAGGGCCTCTCAGTCTGACCACAAGCAGAGTGTAGGTAACTGGCGCAGAGCTTCATTTGGCTGAACATGCTGAAAGAAAGTTTATAAATTAATAAATATGACTTGTGTAATACGTAACAAGCACAAAGCGAAAAGATGCACAAAGGTAAAGGAATATAAAGGAAGTCAACTTCCAGATTTGTAGGAAAAAAACAGAATGGATAATGCAAATCACTGAGCA